>QVOA01003751.1:0-127735 GCA_014825685.1 Pseudomyrmex cubaensis | reverse complement strand
TCACGTTGAGTAACGTCACGCTTGAACCATTTGCGAAGAAAAAACGAGGGCGGGAAAAAAACATTTTCTTTTATTAGCGATTCGAGAGAGAGCCGAATGGATCGGCGACACAGACGGAATGCGAGGAAAATTCCGCGTCCCCTCGCGCACGAGCCATCGCGCGGTCTATCGGCGAACAGAGTGCAGAGCTCCAGCACGGCGCGAGAGACCATCGTCACTTTGATATGTAAATATCCTGCGCCGCAGGGTGTCTTGGAGCGTGTACCGGTACCGCATACGCACACGCGGCAACCGCGTATACAGATGTACATGTGTGTGTGTGTGTATATATACAAGTATATATATATGTGTATATATACATAGATCCGCGTGGCCCGCGTTTTCGGCCCCGTCGAAGAGAGCGCGCGCCGCCCGATGTGCATTTGCTTCATCGAACATGCCACAATGGAGCTGCGACTACGAAGGCAAATCCGGAGCGGGAAGGGAAGAAGAGGGAAACGCCCGATCGTTCTCACTTCCTCGCCTCGCAACCAGGGGACATCCAATATTGCCGTTATCTCTATCCTACGTGCGTCAATATTAGCTCGGCTCGGAAGCTCTCTGATGTTGAACACTTTGCGCTACGCTCACCATCCCGAAGGAAACCGCGCGGGAAATCGAGGAAAGAGAAAGACATTTGAATCACGGAAATTTAAATAACGAGTCCGAGTGTCAAGGTTCGCATCTCACCCGCTATAACACAATGTATGCTACTAAACCGCGAAAAGTCACACTTATCGCTCGTAGGAAAAAAAACTCGCGGCGCGATTGCGGGTTCCTGTTACAAAATTGACGCGTGTAGGGTTGAAATTAGAACGAAAATGAAACCCCGGGCCTGAGAAATCGGTAGAGGTGGACGTTACTAGTCGAGACGGAGGCGGCAATTCTATTCCAGCGTGGCGGCGCTAAATAATTATCGTTTGCCGCGCCAGTACACGCACCGTGAGAAAGGATAAGTGCTCTAATGGCGTCGTATCGCCCGGCGATCTCGACGTAATCGCCGGCCGATTCTCTCCTTCGCGAGTTACAGCTCGAGTCACACCCTTTCCAAATGGAACTTGCTCGAAATGATAGCGGTTTGTGGGACGATCGTTGTCGTTGTCGTCGTCGTCGTCATCGTCTATCGTTGCATGCCAAGGAGCAATGTCATCGTCGGAAAACGTGAACGGGTTCGATGCGAGAGAGACTCGCTGCACACGGCGCGAGTTTCTCTCGGAAGTACGTAGCGTGTGCGGCGCACGCATGCAAGCCGCGCGTGTGCGCTCGTGTTGGTAGCCACGCATAATGGTGCCCGTTTAATGTTAACGACGCCATTTTCTGAATATGGATATCAACTGCCTTTGACTTCAGGCGCTCATGAATTTTTTTTTTTTTTTTTTTTTTTTTTGTCCCGACAATTACGACTCGCGCGAGAGCGAAGTACCGGACTCGAAAAATGCCCAGATTACGAGTAAAGATTATAATTACTCACTTTCCCCAAAGTGGTATTTTCGAACACACATTTATATTAAATTTCTTTCTCTCTATGTTTGGAATGCATTTTTTAATCACAAATGAGTACGGTTTGTAGTACGCCATTATTATCAGAAAATGTCATTTCTTTTGTGAATATCGCATTCTATTACAAAAACTCTTTCCTCTCTAAACAGATAAATAGGTATTCGCTATTTACATGTATAAAGACCATAAGCCTTTTACTACGTTCATGGCTGCTATGCCATTTCGATCAGAGAGAATACACGATAAACGAGCGCGAAATATCGCGAGAATGGCTAGCGCAGAAAAGCGTTTACCTGCGGAGTTAGCGTGATTTCGGTGACGTCAGCGGCAGGTAAGTTTTACCCCACCACGGAATACGCTAGCTGCAGGTGAGCAGGCGTGGTCTGCCCTCGACCAATGGTATTCGCGGGGCAGGACGATACCTCAACAACCTGATAGCTCACCTGAGACGCGCGCACCTCTTCGATACGCTGCGATACGTCCGCGTTAACGGCCGACGCGACAAACGATTGGATCGCGAATTCCAACGTCACGCCGATTGCATATCTCTCTCTCTCTCTCTCTCTCTCTCTCTCTTGCCATTTATAGCATTTATAACATATAAACATTGTTGGTCGGCGATGTGCCGACCAACAATGTTTATATGTTATAAAAGTGACATCGTCCGTTCGATCTATCTACAAAACGTGTTTCCTTTCAGCAGTCGCGATTATCGTTAGATTGGTAAAAGATACAAGTTATACAAATCTATATAGATGTATATATATAATGGAAAAGTATCACTTTCAACACGTGTCATTACTTGTTATGTAAACATGCAATCATTTGTCGGCTAAGAATGTATTCTCCTGATGATCTTGTTAATTGCATTTTCTTAGAGCGGCACTCGAAAGTGACATCCTCACAGCGATGTCTGTTTAACAGATACGAGGCGTGACGTTGAAAACGTAATCTCGCGATTATAGACGTCTTAAATAATAATATAAATTAAAGAAATGGACCTCCTGAGAAGATAATTTCGCGGTAGCGTCCAATATTAGATACGGCTGGAGAGCGAGGATAGCAGCAGGACCTCCCAGCTGTCCTCCCACCGCGTGGAGATTACAATAATTACCATTCTTATTTGTCCTTCCCGCTAACCTCTCGCTATCCCTTGCTCTCTCGCTCCCTCAGCATCAATTACAGCCGACAAAGTCTCTCGCTTTAATCTCAAGATTAATCGCGGCCCTCAAACTGCGGAGCAATTGCAGTTTTGGCGCGTGGATATTCGCCACGGCTATAAAATCTCTTTCTCTCTTTCTCTTGACGCCACAATTAACGCCGAGAACGTGGAATGTCTTCCTCGTCGCGGATTGAAAATGTGTCGCGTATGTAAACTCGCGAGATCGCGCTCGTAATTCCGAACCAAAACAAAACCCACGACTTTCACGTTTTATTGACTTGCGGAAGAGAAATTACACATGCGCAGTTAGATCAAATGTGAAATTGTAATCTTCTGCTAAGTTGCAATAATCTTGTCTCTAATTTCCTCAATTTTCGCATATTTCTTTTTTTTTATTAATTAAAACAATAAAAAAATTCTGCAAATTGTTACACGAACAGATGAATCTTTGTGCGAGTCGCGCACAATTCGTAACGGAATATTTGAATCGCATATGTACGTATAGATTATGTGTATAAAAGTTCTGTTCCCTAGAGTGTGGCGGCGGCAACATCATTCGGACCCAAATGGGGAGACAATAAAGTCTGTATATGTAGCGCGACATCCCGCGTACAACGCGAAACCCGAGACACCCGTAATCATCGCGACGTTCGTCGTCGGACGGACGAACGAAAAGCGAACGTACCTCCCGGGACGATAATTCGTCGGAGGGGCACCCCGAGACCCCCGTGGTGCTCGACGGTGGGAGAGTTTGCCGGATACGCCCCTGAAAGCACAAGATTCAAGAGTGAGAGGGCACACGCGCCAGCACCCTTTGCCGCCGCGACGTCGCTTCCGCACCCGTAAGAGCGATCCCATTCGGGCGTCTTTCTCGTTCGCTCTCCTCTCCCCTCATCCTTCGCCACCCTTTTGTACAGGCGCTACAGCAGCGCGTTTTATCGCAGGTATATTGGGAGTAAGTTTGGGCGCCGAAAAGAAATCGCGAACCCGTTTTCACGTCAACGCCCACCGGAAGCAGCTGAATTCGACAACGCCCGGACGCGCTTTACCTTTTGAAGATGCAGGGGTGCGCGGATCCGATTACGAGAACGCAAAACGTACGTTGGGTGACCGTTTCAACTTGCGCTTTGTACACGTTCGATCCCGCACCGGACGTTTGAACGCGAACATTTTCACCGTTGTCGCGTTCAATCTTAAATAATGCTCTCTATTATTCAAAAATAAAATAGACAACACGCTTCTAAGAAAAAAATCATCATCGTTTTTTTCGGGCGTATTTTAATAAAAACGTACATTAATCATTTTCAATTAATCACGATTCCCAATTTTCTGTATTTAAAAACCTTTTCCGGTTGGATTCCATACACACACACACACACACATATGTTGAAGATTCCGTGGAGAATCTTAAAGAGCGTTGCTAACTTGAACTCCCGATGCCGTATCATGGAAAAAAGAACGTTAAATCGAGAGTCGGACCCTGTTACGAATTTAATAACACATCAGCTTTCATAATGAGTTAAGCAAACAGTAATCTCGCCCGGGCCCACGCTCCGCTTCCCAAATGAATCCAGATTTGGGTCCCGAAAGTGTCGGTGGGACAAAGGGAAATCCTTTGTGCTCGTTCTAGAGATCCCTGTTGAACAGAGACCCCGCCCACATAGTAGTTATTACGATCTTTTTCTACCTCTATCGGCCAGATAAACTTTCTGAGGGATCCGACAAAACCGCCGAAAATGAATTAGAGCGGTACGACGAGTTTTCCTAAAAAAAAAGAAAAAAAAAGGGGGAAATCTTTTGATTGCCGACCAAGATGGCCAGCTAATCGCTCGCGATCAATATCAGTCGAGGAAGAGAGCGCTCTCAGACTTGTAAATTCTGAACTCTCGTTAATTTTCACGCTTCACTCCCCGCGCGCGCTTTTACATATTACCATCGTGTGTTCATGATCGCAAATATAACCGAAGAGTATCGCTACGTTAACAAGTAATTAAATTTCGAGGTTCGTTACGCGACCGCTGAGCGCGAACGTAACTCGATCCCGCGGTTCTCCTTCTCGTCAAAAGATATCGAAAGGCTAACAAACGAGCAGTCGTTAATTTTTGAGAAAGGATCGCATCAGAGCCGCCGTGAACTCGCGCGCATCCAAGCTTACTTTCGTCCGTGTGTCTTGCAGAGAGACCTGGTGTATACGCGTTCGTCATCCGTGGTTTTTTGTCAGCGGAGTCAGCGTCGTATTTCGGGGGGTCGGCGAGAGAGAGACGGCCGGTCCACGCCCCTGCCGCGATAATTCCAAGCCCGGCTGTGATACGCGTGTGCTCACGAGAGCGACGGCGGAATAGCGCGCGTGTGCGGCGGCTACCGGGGGCCCCCGAAGAGGCTTCAACGGCAGCACACGCGGGGCGTATCAAGGACGTACCCAGCCAACGCCCCCGTCGACCCCTAGGTGGTCCAGGGCGTCGCTGGGTGGTACTGGAGCTTTAATTCCGGATGAGTTCTCTGCCGCCGGCTTTATACGAATATGCCATTCACGCGACTCCTTATGCCATCATTTCGACTTGGATTATTCAGTCACTCTGACGCCTCTCTCGTTCCACACAACACGCCCCAAACTAGATATTAAAATCTAATTAAAGCTTATTTTGCACAACAACGTACAATAACCGAATTTTACGTCGTTTTGACATTTCTATAAAAGCTTGTTATATCTTTCGTCCTTTAATATGCGATGAGAAAGTAGATGATAATGTGTTTTACGCTGTGCAAAACAAACGCGGTTATTCTGGACAGGATCTGATCGTGCCGCCGCATCATGTGACATAACATAAATTTCGATTAACGACCGCGGAACATGGCAGTCCTGTAGCTAAATCGCAGATCGCATAAACACACACAGCTCATTAGCTGCGGGAGGGTCGGTCGTCTTTTACAGACGAAGGTGGCGGGCAGCCACCGCTCTCTCGAAACGGCGAAAACACCTTCGGGTTTACGACGGGATATAAAACCTGCGCGGGACACATTCACGAGAAATACATTCTCTCTTCTCTCATTTGTCCGTGTTCGTCTTCTCTCTCTTTTTTTTATTTTATAACGTAAACGCAATTTCCGCAAATCGACAGAGATTTTATCGTTTTCGACGCATTTCTATAGTTTACGATTGATGATCGCAATCGTATCAGCTGATGAAGTGAAAATTTCGCGAAGAAACGAGGAGTCATAGGTGTAGCGTTGTAAAAAAATGTATACTTTGAAAATAATATTATCACATTAAAAAAGCGAATGTTTTGTACGAATTCAAACAGAATTTTGTATCATATAACATATGATACCAAATAATTGTTCAAATAATATAAATTAGCTCATTAATAAATAACCAAATAACATCAAAAAAAAACTTTTAAATGTAATTAAAATCTTATTATTAATATTCTTTTCGGTCTTATTTGATTATTAGCTCAAAGGGTTGTCTCTCAATGCTTGCGAGAACAAACAGTCGATTACGAGCAGACATAATTTCAGTGTAGGACAAACGAGTGTTAGCGGCTTTACATGTCGTTGACATATACGATAGTCTGCTATTCTGAAAAGAAGTGATTGATGGGAAAACTGATAGGGTTTGAACTGTGTCGCGTAATTTAACGACAGTAATGACACGCTTACAAGAGCGCACATTGAGCGGAGGGATGTTTGCTTGCGCGATTCGAAAAAGTTTATTCTTAAATAATGGCGCGGCATACGGCAGACGTTGTGTTGCGCGCGTTTTCAGAGTTTCTTCTCGATTCGTGACAGAGAAACAATACACAAACGGGAAAAAGACTGTATTTAATATAATGAACGTTAATATACTAAATTAAAACTGATCTACTAAGAGCTCCGAAGTCATTTCAACACACGATGAAAACGTGCTCTCAACGTAATAAGTCGACTCTTTTTTGTTCTTGGCGGAAAATGATTCAAAATTAATTATCATGGAATCAGAGCATACCTAAGTATCAATCGCCTAAGTAGTTTTGATACGCCGTACGTAAAACAAGTACGTAACAAGCAACGAATATATTCTCTGTTGAAGAGATCCTAATGTAATATGAGAGTAATATTGCAGTATTTTAAATTTTTACGCGCTTTCAAGTGGAATCTCTCTCTCTATTTTCAATTAACTTTCTAAACCTGTACATTAAAAAAATGAACTTTCAGTTAAACATGAAATCAACTTTCAAAAATACTTCTTTCGAAACTGAACTGTGTAATTATTTAATTAATAACTATTTTACTTTATTGTAAACGAACTATTGCAATTATTTAATTGCATTATAAGTTTTAATCGATACACGAGATTATGTAATTTATTGCAATTAACAGTGTCTTGTGTAAAATCATGACAATTCGTCTTAGGCGAATGTAATTAGTTTACATTTCATGCGGGATTGAACGACAAGAAGCTATACGTCCTACGGTGAAATTGCACAAGTTTACTTTTTCATCCGAAATCATTCCTTGCACGACATCAATTTGCGAATATCCCTCATATAACTGACACGCATTGCATCGGTAAACGAGTCGTCCCAGGCTGTCCGTCTCTCCGTGAGAGCGTGAATAATGCATTCGTACTATTCGTAGCATCGCCGTCTACCGAACATCTACGATCGATATCAAGTCGAAACATGGCGACGTTCAAATGCGCTCGATTGCACGCTCGCTAAACTACATGTACTTGCGTACTCAAACTGCACGTACTCAAAAATTGTTCATTTTTCTCCCATTCTTTGTTTTGAAGGAGATGAAAAATGAGGACTGTGTGATCGAGAGAAAATCGAGACTGCTATTTGGAAAGTACCGTATCTCGTTTTTTCGTAACACTTTTCTCTTGCGTAAAGAGAAGAAATAACGCAATTGATCGGAAACGCCGTCTCAATCAATCGCGAAATTACGTATCGTTGATATAGCGACGTAATGGAGAAAACCGCCTCCGCGTTTTGTTTCACGCAAACAGGACGTAAATACGTCAGGAAAACAGCCATGCGATCGCGCGTAATTCGCAATATGAGCGATGCGACTTGTATCGGTGAGGATGAGACACCGAAAGTGACCCTCGTACACGCGACGTCACCGCGAATTTCTAATAATAAACGTCGGGAGATGCAAATATTGCGCGCGTCATGCTCGCATTTACGGAACTTGTTGTATATGCCGTGCACACGTACAGTAACGACGACGACCCGAAGGGTTGTAATTAGTACGTATGCAGCAAGAAGGCGAGGGCGAGTCGGGACCGCGGAAATTACGCGCGTTGGCAATTAATTAAATAATGATATAATTGACCCGAAGGGTCGGGCAATTAGCTGATTGATACAGGAGCCCCGGAATGAAGGGAGGGTAAAGTGACAGGGAAGAGAATCGCGAAGAGGAAAGGGATTCGCGTACGAGGTGATGAACAGGAAAGAAAGAGAGAGAGAGAGAAAGAGAGAGGCGGATGCGCGGAGCCAGAGGAAAATTGTTTCATAGAAGTTGCATGCCGCGCAAATGACGAGAGTAGGGCTGCAATTTATTTGCAATTTGCATTCGATTTGCTAGCGAGATTTATCGCAACCCGCAACGCAAATTGATCGAATTAAACAGACGGTAAGTAGAATTGTGCGCGCTTCAGGGTCATCCACGTCCGGGATATTCGTCCGCGGTTTTCGCGACGTTCCTCTGCGGTAACTGCGATATTAAACAGAAGAAAAGACTTTGATGACTCAAGCGTCTCTTCCAAGAACACTTGACTCGATAAATAACACGACGTCGTTAATTAATATTGAAACAGTAATCGTCGATCACAGCAGAACTCCACTCAATTACGAACATAATTCCAAAGTGCTGAAAACGCGTTAAAAAACCAGTCATTCACAGCCCGGAAAAACTTGTCGACCGTGTAAATGCAGATGCGATCGAGCCACGGAAACCCCACGTTGTCGCTCCTACGAGCGACGTTCTTATCTCTCGTCGAACACGACTTCGACGTGTAAAACGGAGCGATCGTATGTAAAATCTCTCTCTCTCTCGATAATTCCACGACACGGTCGCGGCGTGAGACATCAACGCGATGTTTCGGGAAGATGTGGCCGGCGCCAACGAATCCTTTGATGCTCAGCCGCGCGGACGCTTTTTCAGGTAGCCACAGACGCATTAGTCACTCTTCTCGTTCTCTCCCCTCTCGGATGCTTCCTGGCGCAGGTATCTAAATGAGCTGCTCAGAATCGTTAATAGGCTGCGGACTCTGCGGCAAACACGTGTCAATGTTGCCAATATCACGTTGGCCTATATGAATCTATCAATCACATCTACCGCAACTACATTTTAGTTTTGTCGAATATTTTCATGTCTTTATCAACTGCGCGTTAATCGTAAAAAGTATGAATTACTCGCCGTATTAATTGTTTGTTTTTCTATTTTGCTTCACACATCAACTTTAAACATCGGATCTATCGTTAATTCTCGAGATAATTTTTCGTTTTTTTCGCAAAAACAGGCCGCGTTTTTTTAAAAACGCTGACGATAATAATCACGCTTTCATTACCGCGCGCCGGAGAAGAGCGGAATACGCACGCGTTCTTTGTTGTGTTCTTTGTTCGGTATAAAATGGAATATAAAGCCATCAACGTGGCAGCAAACCGCGAGGAGCAACGGCAGCGTCGTTTTTTCTAGAGTACATCCAACCTCGGCGCCAGTCGAGGCAGCCAAATCATGGCCTCATTATAAAGTAATTAAAACCCATTACTAATGCTATCCTTTATCGGGAGGAAGCGAAAGAAGAGAAGCCGGCACAATAAAGCGGCAGTCAGACCCTCGTCTTCTTCTCCGCGCCGCGCGGCCCGACGCCAAAACCTTGAATTTGGCTGTATAATCCAATAGTAATTCAAAGTGCGACGGGACACGTCGAACCCTTGGACCCGTCAATATCCGTCCCGTGATGACCTTCGAATAGGGTCGTTACGCGTTTTAATTGAATTTGTGATCCAACGTAAATCGAACGCGATTGTCCGGTGTGTTTCGCAGTTGTAATTACGCACGAGATATTTCGAAGTCTTTAGGTAGAACACATAAAATTCTACATATTCGTCACAGCTTTCTAAATCGTCAAGAAGCGTTAACTTTAAACAGACGGTGCACAAAATATGCGTATATTTAATGCACTAGCTTGTAAGACAAACGCTGATAAAAAAAAAAAAAAAACGAATAAATTGCGTGTCGAGAAAAACACTGGAAATTGTTACAATAATCTACTGATTATTTTCGGCGGCCCTTGTGGTTCTATCTGGTCCCAAGAAGAAATGACAAAAAACGCTCTCAACTAAATAAGATCGTGACGCAGCCGCTGGCGCCAGGTCTGCTTCAACTCATTACCCGATTCTTCTTGGTGAATCCGCATCGCAATGCCGAGGTTCAGTTTCAAAATTTGACAAACAATACCCGAAAGACTTCTCAGAAGAATGACAAATGTATTACTTATAATTAATATTCACGGATATATTAATTACTGATGTTTAAGTATAAAATTCAAATAAAGAATATCTTCTGAAAAAAAGAAACGAGAGAGAAAAACTTTGAAAAACAACTTTCTTATAATTTTTGGGAAAGATCTTTTTTCTTTTGTAAAATTTTATACCTATCATTACTCTCTTTTTTTTATCAGCTCGTTCTGAAAGGTGCGACATTGTCGCGATCTTATCGCGTCATTCTTCGCATTCCGACAAAGCCGGCCCCCGTGAAGACAGCCACCGATGACGGTAGAAAGATACAAATTGAGGTCGGGGGGAGGGTAAAGGTCCGGCTAACCAGTCAAAGATCTTATCCGCCTAATAGCCAGAAGTCACCATAGAGATTTAAACGTCAGAACAACCACCTTTAATATCAGCCATCCTAACGCCTAACTTCAGGTAAGTAAGCGCGTAAGAAAATGTCGAATAATAATTGCGCGAACAATTACAGCACGTATTAGTTAATTGTTCTAAAAAAAAGGGTAATTCGTTTTCTCTCTCGGCATTTTGAATCCTCTTTAAATCACAAGGTGAACTAAACTATCAATGGGCACAATACCCTCTCGAATCAAGTGGTGACTGGTCGAAGTAGCAACCGACGGATCCTTTGACGGCTGAATCGATGCACGAAATAATTTAATTAGCCACTTCTTTGAAAGCCGCGCGAGGAGAACTCTTTGAAAAAAATATCATCATCAAGATGAAAAGATGATTTTTGCTCCACGAATATCTCATTCTTTCAAATGATATGTCATAGAAATGAAAACTAGGTTTTATTTCACAGTTAAATAGCATAACACTTTTACCAAAACTCCTAAAAAACAAAACGCGTTGATCGACAAATTATTTAGTACAAAATAGATATCGTAAGACGAGAGGGGTTGGACATTGCGTCCAACCGCGCCGCGTGTTGCCCCTTAAGGGAAAATCCTTTCGATCTTTTATGGATTTACTCACGTCCCTAAGGTCCTTGTTTATGTGGCCGTACCTCGCTAAACATTTATCGTCCTCAGATATAAAAGCTCGATAACATTATTATTACCATTACGCCACACCCGAGGCGTATCCTAAGTGCTTCTCGCTCCGAAACAAGAAAGTACTTTTTAAGATGGAATCGCGCCTGCCTCGAAAGAATTCCGATCTCATCTCCGCGTACGCGGCGGTAATGCCGCAGCATAAACGTAAGTCGATAAACGCTTAGCGCACAGTAAATTGAAACCTAAGCATTATCGCAAATTGCGTCGCCTTAATGTATCGCCATGTTGAATAACACAAATGATGTAATAAACTGGTTTTCTTCGTTTTACGTAATTTCTTACATCGTTCTATCTAATCAAACGTTGACGGTGACGTTTCTAAAAGATGCAACTATGAAAAGCATCCCTTTTGGCTTTTGTGTGTCACGTTGGTCCGTGTTAAACCAGAAAACCCCAAATTACACGCTCACACAACGCCCTCCGCCGTCTCGTAAATTTATCAATGGACGAGATTCTCATTGTCGGCAAAGGCGTCTCCTTTGACGAGGTGTTAAGAAAATACTGTGCAGAAAGCTGTTTAAGTTTCGCGTGATTTACGACGTTGTATTTATGACCGACGAGTGAGAAGAGAGAGATAGAGAGATCCTACAGAATGATAATACGCGGCACGATGCAGCGCACGAAAAAGTGGCATGTCTTCGAGATCTCCTCCGATCCAACGCACCGCGTACTCTACTCGCTTTTAACTTCGGCGGATCGTCCCGATCTTTTATACGGCCGCGGAACTCAACCGGACCCTCGTAAATTGTGAGCAGACCGGCGCGCATTGTATCCGGTGATTTACTGGTGCAAGTCCATTAGTCGTAAAGCAATGCTCCTCGCCATTGCTAGATGGCGGATGATAAGACAAACTGCGTTTTCAGCGGGTATAATACCCTCCCCACCTCATTCCCTGCCTGTCCCCGTTCGGGTTATGCGTACCACGCGATTGCCGTTCCGCAGCAACGGTCCCAGCTTCCCTTTCATCGACACTCAACACTTCTCTCTCACTCACTCACTCCTTTCCCCGCATCTCTCTCCTTCCCCTTGTACATTCTCCCTCCGGATCTCTTGCACTCGATGTTGTAATTTACGATCGTGTTCGTGTCATTACGAATCGAAATACCTATCGCAAATCTTCATATATCGACAGTGAAAAGAATATATCTGATGAAAAGCATGCATCATGCGCTTTATATTGCTTTTGAAACGTTCACTTATCGAGAGAAAACTTTGCTAATATAGTCATTTATATGTGCATGCACGAGATTAAAATTTTTATGAGACATTTTATTTCTGATCACGAAATTACCGTGTAATCTGCGATATAAAAGATTTTCAAGAGAATTTGTGAGGAGAATCAGTTTGAGAAATACGAGACAGTTCATTATTATTACAGTGGATAGTTTAACGAGTGGTCAGAAAAATATGTAATTTTCGTTAATAAAGATAACGGTGGGAAAAGTGGCGACGAGAGACGACGACGGTAACGGAAAGACAAAGTTACTGCCTTGAGACACAACCGCGGACGATAATCCTTAATCCCACTAACGAAGACGATTATCCGCGTTTTTGTGTGCAAACGAAGAGATAATTGAACTTAGTTTTTCTTTTTACCGAGTTGTGCGCGACACAACGTCGAAAACTTACAATGCCCCGTTTGTTCGCAATCTCGACACTGCTGTAATTTACTCTGACATGAAAAAGGCTCTCCGCGTTTTGATTTTAATTACATCTTATGATAACCGTTCGTCAACCGCGAAATTTACGTGCATTTTTATAACACATGATGGCAAGAAAAAATGCCTAAATTTCCTTTCGCTTGGAACAAGAGTCTCGCGTGCGCGAAACATGATTACGTGTACACCGGAATACATTAAAATATAAATAAAATTGTCGACGAAAGAATTGTCGAATAAAAATATCGTCTTATAAGATCCTTTTGTCGGCGACGTTTTAATGTGAAAAAATACAAGAAGAGATAAAAACATCGTGTAAAACTATTTCTGAAGCAATTTCTGAAGAAGTTATTTTTTTTTTTTTTTTTATCAATTTATCTAATTATATAAAACCTGTATTTCTTTCGTAAGTAGAAGGTAGAAAAGAACTTAATGAGTACGTACATAAGAACGTCGTGAGCACGCCATAATGAATACGGATAACGCAATTCGCGACTACACGGATAACAGCAGAACGAGCAGAACTGCAATCGATGCATGCATTACGTATCCTACCTCTCTTCGTATCCCCCACGGATTAATTGTGTAATTACGATTGAGCTCAAGGAAGTCATGAATTGCAGATCTGCAATTCGAACAAAAACTGCTCACGAAGATTAATTCGTATCTTAATATTCAGTAAAAAATAATTTATTGCGATCACTTTTTCACACTAGATAGATACAATATTTATTGTGTAAAATGAGACACGGTAAAACTATACAGTTCGTTTAAAATAATAAGAACGTAGACGATTAAAAGACCAAAAACGTCAGAAAAAGATCGTCAACAGTCATAAAAAATACAGTTGTAAAAGAACAACATAAAAATATTTTTGAAATTGTTGCGGAACGGCACAGAGCGATAAAAATCTTTGAACGAGCGATACAAGAGAGACTTTCTCCGCGTTATATGCGTGGCGCATGATGCATCGAGGGCAACAATGACGAACAGAATCTGATATTTCCAAGTCACCATTATGACTGCTAAAGGCGGCTAAAACGAAACGAGAAAGAAATGCATTCGCAATACGGCGGTGAGCATCAAAGCCCGCTACTTCTACATCGTCGCCGCGACAACGAACGAGTGAACGATCTTTTCAGTGCAAGGATTTCTATTGAAGAACGATGCATGTTCGGGCGATCGTTCCCTTTCAAAATGTCCGACACTTCCGCGTTACGACGCCTTCGTCTTTTCGTCATTGTAACGCATTTCCTCGCTCTTTTATTGGAAAGCGGACTGTAACATGAGATTCGCGGTTCCGTCGTCAATCGATTCGTTTCAATAGCAAGAAATGACACAACGGTACCTGCTGACTGGAAGATTATCCCGAGAGCGAACGAGCTTTGGCCACGGGCATTTTCACGCCAACGGTGCGTTACGAATTGCGTTTCTTAATCAACGAGCTGGCCGAAACGACCGCCATATTCACCCAAGATATAAGCGCCGCGAATAGAAACGTTTCGCGTTAATTTCTTCGAGATCTCTCAAAGATATTTCTTTCGGGCGAGATCCGTATTGACAAATAAGTCGCACCTCGGTCGTTTTGTTTCGAAATCATTGGAATTTACACGGCGACGAATTTCTATTATTATACAGGGCATTTTCGGGCGTGTAGCATCTGCCGAGCGCCGCAAAGCTCTACAATCATACCTGTTTTGAAAACAACGACGTGCCCATTTTGTGATCCGATCAGATAGCATTGTACGGTCCCGGATGATTGTAGTCATTACCGTGCCCGCCTGCGTATTAGAATTTGTGCTGGTAGGAGGCAAATTATTCCCGCTTCAGATCCGGTTGCTTTCGGGCACGCTGTATATACGCACGTGGGCACTTCGCTTCGCCTATCCAAAAAAACGCGTAACGATCGAAGATGAAAAGGTGGTTAGCAACGTCGGTGATCGCTATTGAAAATACCGCGATATCGCGATGCGACTCTAATCACGGTTTTTCGAAGCATAAAATTTCCTTCGCGATTTTACGACGTTTCATCTGACGTATCTATAGAATTTATATTTTGTTTCAGACAGTTATTGATTTTCATATTGAAGATCTCTTTTATCGCCTGCTAGGTAAATTTATATCAAAAGTGCGTTTGAGAAGCGACTTACTTTCTAAGATGAGGAAAAAAATATCAAAGAAAGAATCTGAAAATAAGCAAAGAGCTCGCTCTCCCTCCTATCCGTCGTCTTCCTGTCATTCGAGATTTTTCCTCTCGAAGAGCTCGGGACCTCAGCGTGTTAATAAGAGATTCCATATTTAGCGGAACGATGGTTGCCGCGCTCGTCGGTGTCTCGTATATCACAGGACTCGTGAAAGATGAAGATATCGTAAACGCGCGCGAACGCCAAGTTGGACCGCGTTGATGCCGGAAACGGGTATCTTGTATTTTGTATTGTACTACGCGCGTAAACACACATATGACGGACGCATCCGTGAGCGGAACGTGTGTATTTGAGCGATGTGTTGGGACGCGAGGCAGCTGCGACACCCTCACGCCCACACGACACACCCACCTACCCCTCAGAAATTTACGTAGTAGACCGGCACGCGCGTTGTCGAATTCTATTTAATACTCCTGTAACTATTCTGTGTGAGATTTGTTACTCTCCGAATACGGAAGGACACAATGAGAACGAGATCGATCTCCGATCGATCTTATATCAGTGAAAAATCTGAAGGCGACAACATCGCAGAGAACATAGAGATTATAGAAAATATAATATCAATGCTCAGAAAATTACATAGTAGAAAGTAACGTCGAATATAATAATTTTTCTTTTCAGATTTTAACTATCAAATTGAATTATAGAAAGGGGTGATTTTCCCAATATCGTACGAATCTTCGACGTGGAATATATCCCGGGCATCTTCGGGCGTTCAAACCATTCGGCGAACATCTACGAGGTTTATCGCGGACCGCGCATATATAAAAGCTACTTAGATTATATATGGGTGGGGATTCCCCAGAGTCCGCCTTTTCAGTGAACAACCACCGTCGTCGATGCTACTAGCAGCACCGACACACCATCGCCGCCACCCCCGGGGGGCAGTAATCTCGCATGGAGATCCGGCTTAAACGATAGGTCCCGTTTCGAGCGCCGCCCTCATATGCGAGACTCTTAATTTTCACAGAACGAGGAGGAAAGAGAGAGAAAGAGAGCGACATGGCTTCCACGAAAATACTTTGCGAGGAGGTCCTCCTCGTCGCCGCTTACGAGACGCGCTACACGGTGCCGTGTTATTACAAGCGGCTCGGATATTTTCATATCGCGCGCGGCTAGACGAGGTTTAACGCCGCCATCGGTAGTACGCCGATTCCCAACTCCATGGCTCTTTCGGTCCGAGAATGGGCGCGCCGAATCGTGAATCCCGATCGTTCCGACCCGAGGTAGACCACCTTCTTTTTCGCGAAAGGCGCTTCTGGGAAGAAAGTTTCCCTCGCGCCTCTTTTGCCCGATTTGCCGGTTGATATATCGCTCAATTGTCGACGATCTCGGCGGAAGCGGATCTCTCTCGCCACCGTAACCGTAATTCGGCGGATCTAGTTTCGCCTCGCGTGCCAACATTTCGTCGAGTCGAATTACGCGAAGATGCGTATCTCGGCACGCCCGACCCGGCCATCGCTTCCGCGATAGTCGTAGACGTAGAAGAAGCTCCGAGACGGCGTACGGATGCTGAAGGAGACAAAAAAAAAAAAGCAGCTGCGGACGAAGCGGAGAAACCGACGGAAGGAAAGGAGAAAGGGCAGACGCGGCGCGGCCATGATGCGGTCGATATAGCCTCGAGGAATATAAAACGAGCGGAGATATCATCGCGCCGGTGAGTCGGAATAAAACTATAAACCGGAGGAAACAATTACCCTGACTGCCTGGCGGAGGATGCGGCTAATGATAAGTGGTTGGCTGCTCTTCTCTCGGGCCTGCGAAGCATAGCTTTTGCCGCGCCTCGCCTTTGGTTTTCGTCTCCTTCTCACTGCCATTTTCACCGCAAGGATAAGCAAGAGAGGAAAACGCGGCGCTCCCTCCTCTTCGGGATTTCTATCAAATGTGCTACAATACCGTAAAGTGTCGGGTTAATGTAGGACCGTGCGAATCGATCACCTTGTTATGCGCATATAAGTTTATATTACGTGTAATTTCGAACGCCGTTTCCATTCAAAGTTGCACGCCTTGAAACTTTTCACGTCGACATACTTGTCGATAGAACACCGACCTTCGATACTTCGGTCGCGTCGCGCCTCCAACAAAAATTGCGCGAAATTATCCGATCTAGATTATCGCTTTTCGCCACAAAAAAAAAAAAAATAAAATAAACAGAAAATATCCCACGCTCTCGGAATTACAAGCAGGTTTCACCAACTCTCTTGCAACCGTAAACTAAATTTTTTCTCGCCATTTATACACACGTAGTCGGTTAACGCGGTCTCCCGAAGAGAGACGCGGCGGTGAAATCGCGGTGTTGGATTTAATCGACGTCGGCGAAACCGGGTCTATATCGCGCGGTGACACGTACGTAGATCGCGAGCAAACATTCTTTCGACGGCGCCGACGGGTTTTCGTAACGTTACAGGCGATTTATGTAAATTATCGGGCGCAGAGCCATGTAAATTATAATCCCGCGCGACGCCGCGTGCATAGCAACACTCGGCTGCACCGAAACGACGTATTGCGATCGACTTTATCTCTCTTCGCGTGCTTCGTAGTTATTATTTTTCTTTTTTCTTCTTTTTTTTTACGAGCGCGGCACGCCGATTTTAACAGCGTCTTCGACTGCTTGGAGCACGCAGACGACCCGATCTACGACGGGGGTTAAAATCTTTCGAATCCGGAGAATCACGGACAGAGCTATTCACGTATTTCAATTTCCTTTCCCGATCGCGAATAAACAGCGCGCTCGTCTCGCCTCGCGATAAGTCCGGACGAGCTGTACGGGAGCAGCTTGCGCGCGGTCGTTTTCTTTCGCGTGGCGAAGATCACAGTGTTCACAGAAGGCATCTAATTGCCAACCTCGCGCATCTCGCGCTCCCCCATAAACTTAACGACTGCCTTAACGGTTGGCCCTGCCGGTATGCTAAAGAGCGTTTCTTCGGCTATTTCGCGAAGTACCCTGTTAAAGACTTCGATAGGCTGTTGCGGTCTTCCGTGCCTCGTAGGAGAAACCGCATCGTGCGAGGGGTGTTTAGGTATTTTTTTTTTTTTTTTTTTTTTTTGTTACGATCCGGCGGAGACCGAGAAGAAGCTGTTTTTTTTACCGAAGAAGAAAAAGTCCCGAAAACTTCGAGTCGCACGCAAATTTTGCAGATATTACGGACGAACATAAAGTTGTACGCCGATCGTTTCACGGAAATCGATCGCATCTTCGCAGTACCGTCACGCGCCCCGGCGGGGTCTTTGGAATTTGATTTTCTCGTCGGTTTGCATGATTCTGATTGAAGTGATTGAGAAGTGCGAGGAGCGAGGAGAGGCCGGGGAGTGCCGCCGACTGAGGGCCGATGATTGGTGGGACATTAGTGTAATGAGAGTCTTGAGTTAAGGGGTAAAACGTGGTAGCGGCTACCGCGCGCCGTGTATCCGCCATGATTAGAGCCTTGGTGGCGTTTTCGCCGATATCGTGAGTTCGTGAAATCGCTCCTGCAATTTTAATCCAGTCTCGAAGAGTCTTCCTTCCAAGTCGATAGGAGAGAGGAAGAAGGAGAACGGGAGGGATGTACCGCTGGAAGAAATTCCGCGCGACTCAGCAGGAAACCGGGACAAAGACTTTGCAACAGGAGGTGGTGGTATTGAATCGATGAACATTCGATGGCACGAATATGTGCTCGAGCGCGCATAATAGGTAAAACTACGATCATGCGGCGAGATTGACAGCACGTGATAGTTCGCTATCGATATGATTTATGTCTCCGCGTAACGATGTAAACGTTTTTACCGCGCTTTTATTCCACACATCACCGACCTTAAACCGCGTTGGAAAAACACAGAGATTCCTACGTGGATATCGAATAATTTCCCCGAATCGGATTTCGAAAATGACCCGCTACTGCAGCGGTGCTCGTTCGGTTGCTCACTCGCAGGCGTTCGCCGCCGAACACATTAGTCAAAACATAATAAACCAGTATTATAATAATAATGTTAATACGTATCGACACGTAAATGCAATATATATTCGTATAATACTAGTTGCTTGTACAAATAAAAAAAAAAAAAGAGAAATTGGTGTGCGATTAAATATATGTAGTTCACGGCAAGCAATGTAAATATCGACTGTGTAATTAAGAGAATAATCGATATTAATCACACTGCGAATCACGTAGTCGCGAAGTACCCGATCGTTCTAACATCTAACTGATTAAAATCAGTTCTGCAAAAACATCCTTCTGCGCACATACTGTGCAAGTAAGGTATTTGATTAACGACTTTTCTTCCGCGAAATTGCGTTGAATAACAATGTCCCCGTTTTTGTTGATCAATTCCGTATGAAATTATAAGGACTCTACCACGAATCAGATCGTTTACTCCCTAATCGAAGCTACCGGTCGGAAAGCAGTTTGAAGCGAAATAAAACGCGCGATGCGCCAGTTTCATCGGCAACGGCGGGTCGGGATCGTCTCGTTCGTGGGCATTACGTATTCAGTGGCCAGTCGCCATTTTGCCTCGACCATTTTTGCCGATCAAATCTTAATTGTTGGCTGGCGGCTGTCTAAGAAGGCGTGGTCACCGGTTGGTTCACTTTCAGCCACGCGATGCACGAACGCATTGGCTTTCTTTCTTTTGTTTCTTTTTCTTCTTCTCTCGCTTCTTCTCGCCCCCCCTCGCGTATTCCTCGTCAGGAGTGCGATGTACCTCGACGCTCGCCTCGCGTTTCACTTCGACGCAGCGGTGTCCGCGCAACGCGTATGCTAATCGCATCGAGTTACCAGAACGTGATAATAATTGTATGCCCGAAACTTTCTCTCCCTTCTTCTCTTTCTCACAGCCGCGTTCAAAATACGTAAGAAACGTACGAGAGTTACAAACGTTCTTCGTCTTTACGTGAAACTCTGTTCTCATACTTTCTCATATAAATCACTTATGTCGCGAAACATTCTCGGATTTATAAATTCGCTTTAATAAAAAGATAAAAAAGAGCGTGTTGTTTCATCGTGTCGGTTTTTTTTTAAAGATATCAGATTATGAGTGTAAAAAATGAATGAAAGAGAAGAGATAACATCGTTTTGAATGACTAAATAATAAAGACGTCTATTGCGGCTCTTGACATGCTGATGATAAGCGCCCGATAGAGTTGGTACACTACCGCAATTAATCTTAATGATGCGAAGCGGCAATTATCGATTATCCTACGACAATCTCTCCGCTACTAACACCGCCGCGTAATAAATCTACTCCTACACCATGATGTAAATGCCAACTAACTGGTACACGGACAAAGTAGCCGCCGACACTGGCGGCGCGGCGAAAGGCGGAGAATTACGCCCGCGGTCTAGCCCATCGAATTCCTGAATTGCAAAGTGCAGTACGCCATACGCCGCTTAATCAACGGTCGTCAATGTGTCCACTGCAGTGGAACGGCAACTCCACGAGGGAGACAGACCGCCATGATGGAAAAAAAAAAAAAAAAACATTCCGCTATCATAGCTTTGACGTTACTGAGAATTAATTTTTGCATATTATTTGCGGACAAACTAATTACGAAGAATGTTACAGAAATAAGTTTAAAATTGAATATTTTGAAATAAAGTTACGAGCTTATTTATTGAAGAGTCAATTAAAACGGCAGAGAATTAATTTAAGATTTTTCGCGCACAACACAAAGCAATTTTTGCAAAAATGAATACATTGGTGTGTTTTTATATATTGATTGAACTTATAATGTGTTTATATGGCGATGATAATATATTACATATTATATTCTATCTTTTATAATTTTTTATCCTCAGAATATCGTTATAAGTTGTGAAGAAAAAATTGCGATGCGGATAAAGATCGCGCATTAGCGAGCTGTTTACGTATGGCGGAAGGAAAGATTCATTTTTTTTACAGAAGTCGGAGAGGCGCATCGTCCTGTAAAACACAGATTTCGACCTGCGCGCGCGTCCGTCAGGTACTATCCAATTAGCGCCAAATTAATATTACCCGCGGTGTAATCAGACTGGTACGCAGGCAGGGGCGCTGTGCACCGCTGCCAGCCTTCTCTTGGCATAATGACACGTATTACTCTGATTGGCAACAATTGGTAACAATTGACGGGCGGAACCGAGCCTCGAAGGTTCCGCTACTTTGCCCGCGTTGTTTACGACCAGAACTTCGAAACGTTACACCTTAATTGCGTGGCTACATGCTCGAAGAATTATCAAGGCTTCCTTACATCCCTTCGCCATTACTTATTAGACGTACAGTTTCTACCATGAAACTCCGTAATACAGTCAGTTGTAGACGAACTATTCCTAAATCTCTTTGACCGAACGGTCTTCTCGGAGTGAAGACACAGGAAGTCGCAAGTGAATTTCGCAAACACAACTTGGTAGAAATTTTTTCACGACAGTAAATATCATCCAATAAATATTGAACAAACGGATGTAAAATCACGATCACAGAATTGTGATTTCTCCCCACCTTGGGTTGAGTACTTGAGTCAAAAAAAAAAAAAAAAGAAATAGAACTTACCAATGCTGCAACAATTTCCCGACGGCTGGGATGTAGTGACCATCGGCTGCATTACGCCATGAAACGCGATGCTGCTTCTACGTTGTATCCAATCAATCCTTTTACGAGATCGTTGAACAGCCGGTTTCTTTCTCTCGATGTAACAATCAGGAAAACGTAGTTTCTTTTGTTTTTTGCCACATCTGGAATATAATTAAAAAAAAGATTAAAACTTGAAATACTTGAAAAATATCATAAGATTTTGCAATTTTTATGCAAGTATGTAGACGAAATGGAAAATTTACACATGTGTAAATAATAGTTGTATAAATGCAGCTACTTTTATTTATACATGTTAATACTATTATTATTTATTGGCGAGAATCTCTCGTTCGAGAATCTCTTGTTAAGCGCCATTTGATCTATCTTAACAGCCTCGATTGCGGCGAGTAATGTATGCCATAATCAACGACTATTATAGAGTTCGTGGAAGCTATTTATCTATTTTTCACCTGCATTTGCGCTCGTTCACGCTTGGGAAAATGCGAATAAGAAAAAGATAAGATAGCGGGAAACGGTGTGAAACAAGCGGCGCATAATACGCGCGATGCTTCTACCGTAAACTATTCGCTTTACGGTCAATCGTCGGCGTTATGAGTTACCCTTCTCTCGATAGCGGCTTAACGATCGAAGATAAGAATTTTATGAGCACTGGCGCCACAGCGCATTATAAATATTCAGTTCGATACACCCCACAAGCAAATTCGCAATTGTAAACGCGATTCACGCGTAAGTAAAATGATGAATTGTTAACACGGAGAATTTTTCCCATTTAACATGATTCGACAGACTGCTCGAATTGACGTAAATATTTTTAACACGTATGAAACATGTAACGTAAAAAACATGTTTTCTTCCGAATGCGACAACGTACGATTTGGACGAGTTAAATTATAGGATAGCGCAGTTCTCTCTTCTTGAGAGTAAATAAATTGAATTGCAGTTTATCGTTTTTTTTTTTTTTTTTTTTGACTCTTGTTCTTTGCGTCCATAAGTTTTGCAAGATATGCTACCATTAAATAATCGTTTATATATTTATTATAGAGCAGCGCGCAGACGCATCGTCTCTCTTTCTCCCTCTATTTCCCCGTACCCTGTTATCCGAACGCGCATTTACGATCCGCCTTCCACATTTCTTCTAGCAATAAAAGCATTCAGCGGCACACTCGCAAGTGTTCCGAAGTATAACCTTCTCGCGAAACGGCACGGTCTACTATACGGTTCGTCCACGAGTAAATAGAAGCCGCGAAAGAGATGTGCGGTATTTGCACAAGGCACTTGATGCTCTTTCTTTCGCGTATGCGAAACTCGCTTGTTACATCTCGAGAAACGAGCTCGAGCTTTTTACCATAATTGAGAGATACTCGCGCTGTATGCTTATGCACAGAAGAGAGTGCGCCATAATATCCAATAGCCGAAGCGTTGATGATAATCTGCTCAATTAGTTTTTTATTACACGTATTAAAAAAAAAATTCAAAATTTTTTCTGTACATTTTAAATAAAATATATATTTTCTATATATAAATTTTAAATGATATATTTATTATTTTTCTTGTTATAAAAACTCTTGTTGCAAATTCACTCCGTTTACGCTAGACTGTTTGAAGTGTTTTCAATGAAAATTACGTATTTCTTTCCTAGTAAAAACATTAAACTGCACAAATCGTATCGATTAGCAATCGAACGCGCTCGATTTTGATCACGTATTATTTTGCTTCGCGTATTCAGGGTTATTCAATGTCTAATGGTCCGCGGCGGTAATATAGGATTATTTCAATTATTTTATTACGTGCACCATGTTAATCTTATGGCTCATGTAATGCATATAATCATGAGCTTACTTCGCGAGCGCGGGCGGCCGAGAGAACCTGGAAGGAGCGCGCGTTCATCCCGCTTTTGCTCTCCGCACGGCTCGCGTTTTATAACGATATTGTAATTTGGAGACCGCAAACCCCCTGACGTCACCGAAGTGCATCGAAACATCTTGCCGGCGTGTAAGCCGTCTCTCCTCCGCGCATCTCTCCTCCACCCACACTCTCGTGGACCGATAATCTCGATCAAAAGGATATTAGCGAGCGACGAATTATAGGAATTTCGGCAAATTAGATATCGGACGAATTGAAGGATTGCATTACTAATTCCGTCGAAATGCCGCTGCGCCGATCCTTGCGCCGGGATTTATTTTCGAGGCCCGCTGTCACGCGGCGAAATGTCGAGACGATCGTGTATATTTTTGCTTGCAAACATAATAAAATTCATATACATGATATAAACGAGGTTCTTAATAAAAATTTAAAGCAGTTTGTTTTTGCTCGAACAATTGCTCCGATGGTTTTTTTTTTTTATCTTCCGTTCTTATGTTCCAAAGCACATAAAATGTTTTGTTTTTGGAATTATTCCTTTTGCGAGGCACATGACAAAAGAACAAGGAATTAGAATCGCAACATTCAAGTTATCCTTATGACTAATCGCGGCCTGCCCTTTTCTTGTCCGATCTCACGATCATCCTGACCGATCCAGCCGTCGCGGCTACACATGGCCTTCTATTTTGCTCCATGCCAATCTTAATATTATCCTTCGAATTATGGCCCTAATGTTATCCACGATGCGCGTTCCCGCTACACGTACGAGCTATCGAGTCTAATGATCGAGCACGAAATTTGGAGCGGTTTCCGACGCACCGTCAAACTAATATTAGAAAATACCGTCCAGATTATTTCGCAAGTTTTTGCAAAGGATTTTACAACACGATTATTTATAACTCTTATTATGTAATAAGCATTCTGCACATTGCTTTGTAACGCATGCCAAAAATACGCGACGAGTTGTCAATTACTTTTTAACAAACGTGTCACTCAAGCGTTAATTTTTTTCTCCGCTTCTTCCATCAGCCAGACCGATGGCTTCGTAATAATTCAGCAAAGTTTACACGCGCGTATACTGAACATATGCTGTGTGCGGTTATTTCGCAGCGTCATGGAGTGAGTCACGGGTGAGTCTGCCGTTCGCCGCGAACACGAGACATTGTCACGAGATTTCACCGTCGTAAATCTTCGACGCTATATCGACACGACAAAATGATGCGAATCACATTCGCCCGCGTTGGCTAGAATGCATTCATATATATCGCAGTACGTATCGTGTCGCTCGTAGCCTGTCCTGGCAGGAAGCGTCCGGCTATACACGCCATAACTTGTAGCCGTGTTGTGATAGCGACACTTCATAAACATGGACTGGCGTCATGTCGCGGTGGTACTAACGGTGAGACCCTTTACATCGTCGATCGTTATCCGTCCACGCCGACGAAACATCGACATCGAACGTCTGTTGTGTGTTTCCGACCTGTCTTGCGTAAAAATGTGCCAAGAACTACAAGCTCGCAGAAGTTTTTTATTTTCATTTATCAGCGCACAAATTTTTCAACACTTTATGTCTCTTGTATAAAAAGTATCACTAGTTAAATAAATTTGTACAACACTATGGAAAATTAATTTTGTGTGTTAAATACATTTTCAGATAGAATATTGAATATTTATATATACAATAGTACAGTGTATATCAAAGCATTTTCAGTTTTCATTTTTATAATAAACAGAAACAACTATTACAATGTACAGTAACATCATATCGCATCCAAAAGCATCACAAATGAATTTATTTACTGACCTGCAGCAGCAATTACGTTGACTCAAACAAAAACCTCAACGAGCAATGGATATGAAGCATTCAATTGCAGAATAATCATTTTGGTGTCCACATGTAATTTCTTCATCAATCGAACAATCCAAATATTCTGCATATTTTCCTATGTATATTTTCACCTGCGTATAACACAATTTTGCATAATTAATTTGTTTGTAATAAAAATTTTTACATAATGTATTGATTGACTAATAAACTTTTTTATCAAAAGATTCCATGTTTCAAGTGTTTGCCTTGATTATGTAAGAAAAACAAAAATGCATTTATTTTTATTTGAAATTTTTCCAGATAGAATGATCTAAATCGCGTACGAGAAAATGGCGGAAATGTCAAGTTGCTTTTGACTTGTGTACTTTGGTAAGAGAGATATCTACTATACTATGTATTATGTTACACGTAAAACATACTCGATAACGCAATACTCGTTACGTAAATAAACCAAGTAGATTTTCTCACCTTTCGAATCGCCAAGTCCGATTTCTACGAAAGGTCGATTCGAGAAATGCTTGAGCGCGAAACGGAGTCGGAAGTAATGGCCGACACGGTTACTATTGCCATTCTTCGCGAAAGAATCATCACGGAAGCTGCGCTGTCACGAAAAGTGTATCACGAATACATTGTCGCGTACTTCAGGAGTGACGCAACGTAAAAATTTGACTAATTACAGGATACCGAACAATATACCGACAATAAAACGATCAAAACTCGCGAGAAAAGAGCGCGAAAGAAACGCGACGAGATAAACGAAACTGTCGAATATTACAGGAGGCGCTAATGTTAATTATGGCAGACTTCGCGGATTGGCGCATTAATCTCGATCTAATTATCGATTGTTTGAATCGATTCCGGAAGCGCGTTTTCGCGCAATAGCAGCATTTCCTTTCGCGAAACTGCATCATCGACGGGGCGCTCGGTGGTTCCGGTGGATAAGTAGAAATTCTGCATTACGCGAATGGCCGGTCGTGACGTCGTCTACGTGCCGTGTTCATCTCAACGTGCGTTCGTGCAACACGCGTTACACAGGGATATTTACATTTTGTGTCGGGTGTGTAACGCAGACATACGAGGTATTGTATTTTCCAAAGAAGCCGCGAGAAGTACGTCGCGCTTGTGGAACGAGTGCAAAGCGCGGTGTTTTGATTCGCGGTGAAACGGTTCTGAGAAAATGTGCGTAATGCATATGTGCGGAAAAAAAATACAAACAAGTGTAACGAGATTACGCCGAGCTGATCGCGGTGCGAATGACAGGAACGTTGTGTTCGTAAGTTACAGCTATTTATTCGTGAGGATGCGAAGTTTTTTGGCAGGCGATTGCCTCCCCCCCGGTAACGGGCTGAGGTTATGTTTTGCGGTGCAGTTCGGCGCGGCTGCTTCGCGAGCCGATCGCCGCGCGGCAGCACCGCGCGGTCGGCTCCAATCGATGAGGCGCGGGTTTCGAATTGGCGCGTTATTGCAGCGACGCGTTTCCAAATTCTCGTGAACTTGTTCGAGAGAAACGCAAGTGTGTTGAGCATCGACGGAAACTTAATCGCAAAGGTTTTAAAGTTGCGAGGTATTTAATGCATTCGCATAAAATAATATATTTTGCAATTAGAATTGTTTTTATTTATAGTGTGTTAGGGATTCTATATATAATAGATCTCTCTTTTCTTTTTAGGTTATTTAGTGTGATTAACAACATTAAACTAATAGTCTGAAGTCGTACTTTGCAACTTTTTTATATCGTTGAGGACTCTTCCAGTGTCGGAGTGTCGGAGCATTCCGGTGATGTTTCGCGATTAATAGTAGCCTCGAAGCTCCGGGTGCAATCTCGACCAGAGCGTCTCCGAGATCGCCCATTAGCCGAGCGTCTAGAACCCGCAAAGCGAGACAACGTCGTAAAAAGGGAGGGACAGTCACGCCGCGGCGCCAAGGCGGCTTTGGGCTCGGTTGTCGAGTAGCTTCGCGGAGGATGGAACGCTTCTCTCCGAGAAGATGCTCCTCCATTATCGTAATTTGCAAATTTCCCCGGGACCGCGATGAAAAACGACGAGAGGCGCCGTGGTTTCGCGTTCGAAACGCGCGAGAGCGCGGCGGGAACACACGGGCGAGAAAGAAAGAGCGAGGAAGGGAGAGAGACAACCGCGGTTTCCAGGGGTGGAAAGAGAGAGGTGGACGACGAAACGAGTGTTTGGAGGAGAGGAGGAACAGGAACCACGAAGACGGTGGCGGATTGGCGGCCTCGGGCGCGGTTGCGGATTCTCGGCGTGATGCCGGTGATTCGCGGCTTTGGTGCCCAGTAATCCCGGATCCTCTCTTTCCCGTCCTCCTCCCGTCGTCCGACCATATTCCTCCTCTCGCCGTAGTCCTCTCTCGGTCTTTGATACAGCGGCGACGGCGGCGGCGGCGGCGGCGGCGGCGGCTTCGGTCGTATGCCGGCGGGACAGGGGGCTCAATCTTGCGGTAAATACAGCAATCGCCCGCGATGTGCCGTCCGCATTAATATAATTAGTCACCGCGAGCGAGAGCCCAAGAAAGCGATGCCGGGGAGCAGATTCTCCTCCGCGTCTCTCCGACGATGCACACGCACCGCACTAAAAAATATCGCGCTTAAGTATTTCGGGGGATGTATATCAGCAGAGACGTGCGCCCCCGGGGGCATCTCCGCGTCTCGTCTATGGCGACAGACGGAATCACAATCTCGGCCGTTAGCCAATTATGCTACGTATTATGTTCGTATGCACACGCGGCACTCGTTCCACACGATTTTGCAGAGAAAAGATGCCGGAGATAAAATTCGACTGTACTCACGGTGTGTACTAATGCGAAATCTTCTGGTTTCAGCATGGCTCCGAAGAAGCCTGAGGAACCTGAGCGGAAACCGCTCATCGGTCGCGTTGGCACCAACTTAAAAATGGGCATCGTCGGGATACCGAATGTAGGAAAATCAACTTTCTTCAACGTTCTCACAAAGAGTCAAGCGGCGGCTGAAAATTTCCCCTTCTGCACCATCGATCCTAATGAAAATAAGTATCTTTATACGTTTGTGTATGTCTTACAAGCGACTTGACAAGTGGAATTTAAATGTCAACTATCCTTATATAAAAAAATTTCTTTTCTTTTTTATTAAAATATTTTTAGTATAAAATTATACAAAAAACTTACTACAAGACGAGAGACATCAATTATACAAAACTTACTTTAAGATTATTGATTTTGTTCTTATTACAAGAGTTCTGACACAGTATATCTGACATTAATAACTTCGCTTGTTTAACCTTATTATGTGTACGACCAAATAACATTCAAATCGTCAAAGTTCTTGGAAATTATTTAAAGAAAAATGTGCGACAAAATATTTCAAGCAAAATCAGAAGATCAATCAATTAAAGATTATTTTCATTCTGTATAAAAATTTCCTGCACACGTGTTGTCCTCAATTATGCATCCAAAGGCTAATTTGTATTACGGTTTTTCTGAAAACATTCACCCGATGAAAAGAATACTCACAGCTTCTGAATTCTTCAAGAAAGAAAAACTTGAACCGCGAAAAGAATTTATCATTTGGAATCCTTATTCGGTAAACGAAGCTGTAAATCACCATCTTCAAAGCGAGTTTCGTTATTTTTGGAAAACCAGGATTAATTCACACTGACGTGGCGTCAGCGATAGCCGACGCTTGGAACTGTGTTCCAATTTCGCCCGTGTCATTGATTCATCGCGAGATCGGCGCTGGTACCGAGAAAGGTCAGGACATAGAAAGAATTCTGCGACTTGGTAGATCATTAGGACCCGAAGTTGTTATGGATTTGATGCAGGATCAAGATGAGACATCAAACATAGAGGCTTCGTCGTTGAATGCTTGCCATTTATTCCCAACATGAGCTTTGATTATTCATTGTGTTTCACTTCTGATTTAAGTGCGCGTCACATTTGTCCAGAATTTTGCGAAAATGCGACGCAACCCGAAACCATGGAAGACCAGAATACATCCGATATTTCGAGCTGTAAACGGCAATTTGATTACGAGCGAGAAATCCCCTGACAGATCGACGAAATATTCACCGCGTGGCCGTTGAAGCCTTTGATTATCATTTACCTGGATATGTCCAAAGCGCGATGTAAATGTGCGCGCCGACGCGTGGACGTTTTAACGGGTGATGTGTTTGATGAAGACGAAGTTACAGCGCAGTTTAATGAGGAATTCGAACACGACGGGTCGCAAACTATTGACGAACGATTAAACGTGAGAGACGATGGGAGATTAGTGAGACAGATATCTGACATGAAGCGCAATATTGAAGCACAGTGTGATTTATACGAGCGATTAGCGTTGTCTGTGATCGACAAGTAGATCCTCGCGCACAATCCTCAATGTGTGATTCGCGTCGACGGTCGCGGTTCCGTGCAACGAATACTTCAGAATCTCAAAGCGCGTTTGCACAGTCTTGCGGTGCAACCGTCGATTGTTCCAAAGAAAATGATTAACAAGAACGACGCAAATTTTCTCCCAGAAACATCTTCGAGGACGAGTTTCAACAACAAGCTTACGGAAAAGTTTATCGAAGAAGTCTTCGAGATTTTGAAGCGAAGAGAAGTTGTATCATCGAGATTTCCCTGGAGACTTTCCGCGTGGAAGTTTTACTGTCCTGTGGAACTAGCTCAAGGACGTAGCGTTAAGGAGAAGCACGCGATACGATTCCTGAGCAAGATCTACTTCCTTTCTTCTCAAAAAAACCGAGAATTTGTTCGTCGAAAATCCGAGATTGTTTTTGTCACCGCCAAATCCGGTCTGCAAAATCGCGGTGTTCGGGCCTAAATATGTCGGTAAATCGGAACTTTGCGTCCGACTGGCGAAAATGTTCGATGGAACAGTAATAAGTGTAAGTGAAATTGTGAAACATTTAATTGAACAGCGCGAAGATGTTCCCATTCGAAAGGCTGATGCTATTATACGGCGCATTCAAGAAATACCCGACGAGGAGTTGGAAGATGAACTACAAAGAGATGGCGGATACGTTGTAGACGGTATGTGCGCGGACGTGCACATTTACGATGCTGCGAGCAAGCGAATGACGGAACGGAACAGAATCATAGAGATCGTTACCGATACCACGAAGAAAAAGCCGAATCCCCACGTGCAGGCTTTACCGAACAATATCGTATTTTAAGTCACTCATGTAAATCAAAATATTTACTGACATGTTTTATTTATATAAATATTTGCATGTGTTCGAAGCTGCATATCGCTAATCGCAATCTCGAGAGTTTCGTAAAAGCTACGTAATTTTCTTTTCCAGCACGTCGCGTTCCGGTGCCCGACGCGAGGTTCGACTATCTCTGCGACTATTTTAAACCAGCCAGGTAAGAAGATCCGGGAGCGCTTCTAAAATACGTTGAAGTCGCGGGTAACAGTGTGCAGCGGGAATAAAAGCATATAGTAGCGCCTAAAGATGCACCCTTGCGAAGGGAAACGAGTCGGAATAACCGAGGACATTTCCATACTTCTTCGCTTTTATTCTCGCAAGACGGTGGAAGAGGACCGAGGGGGCCTATCTGCAATGCAGATTGGTCTGAATTCGTCTACGAAACGCGAACGTCCCTACATTCGCCGACGTTACACGTTCTTTATTCGCGTTAGCACGTGATGCCGCATTCGTAACTTAAATAACATCTCAGTGCGGCTGTATAATATTTTTTCTTCGATAAAATAACCGCGGCAAACAGTGTAGCGCGAACGACGAGTGACGAATACATATAGGTTTGAGAACAATACATAGGAGCTATTACAAAAAAAAGAAACAAATTAGACGATGTTTGATTTGACGACGGTCACGTGCGCGATTTTCGTTACTTTTCGAATCGAACGGTCGTAGAGTCGGTAAAAGTCCGTTCTCCCCGATCGCGCGCTTCATGCGCGAACGGCCGAATGTAAATCGTGCTTGTCTTGCGCGGAGATTCGACGGGAATCGAGTCATTGAAAATGCGAAACAGCGCCCGATCAAAGAGCGGCCGATTCATCCGTGCCTCTCGTGCGGCTCTATTATCGTTGGCGCTCTCTCGTCTGTCTGTGTGTCTGTATTCAACCCCGACTACCGGCACGTGTCAGATGATTCGACGATCCGTGATGAAAGCCGGCTAATACACCGTCCCCCCGTCCTCCTTCCTCATCCTCGCAGTCAGTCAGTCGCTTCGTCCACTTTCACCGACGCCTCCCTTCAAAGGCTAATTGTTTAATGAGCCCGCTGGCATTAGCATTTAAATACACCTCGTTGTCACTGTCGTCGCCCTCCGTTTCCATTCTGCGCGCGCGTGCGTCACGCGTAAGCCTTAATTCGACCTTTAATCGCGAATATCGGTGATCCGTTGCGAGGAAATCGACGTGCGGGCGCAATCCGCTTTTGCATCATTATCCGAAACATTTTATTACAATTCTGTAATGTCGATAAATTTATTCAGGAGAGATTATACACGACGTTATTGTCGTTTCGTGTAATTATTATTGTTTGATAAAGAAAAGTTCGCGAGAGAAAAGTTTTGTTATTATACAGCTGGTGTATTCCAGCAAATCTGTTTTTCTGTGTATTATCGGTAAATGAGATTTGTAATAAGAAATTCGTTTTCCAGTAAAGTTCCGGCTTTTCTCCATGTGATGGACATCGCCGGGCTAGTGAAGGGCGCAGCCGAGGGACAAGGATTGGGAAATAATTTTCTCTCGCACATCGGCGCTTGCGACGGCGTGTTTCATCTCTGTCGTACGTACGCCGCTTTTTTTGAACGACGCTTCGTTCAAAACTTGATTTATTTCCCGCTAATATCGTTCTAATGCCCGCGCTGACGTACGAGCGCGCTCTCGTATAAACAAACAAATCGCAAAACGAGCGCGTATTTCCATGGAAGCGTTTCGAGCGTGGAATCGCGATAAGAGGCGATTACGGCGAGGGAGGGAAATTTTCGTCGATGAGATCGGCAGATTAGTTCCCGAGCGCGCGATATTTACCTACTTCGCGCCCGTGGAACACGTGCAATCGCGGATGCGAATTTATTTTTACGATATGCACCACGTGTAGCTTACGAGCTGGTTTTATGACCGTCGTTAACTATTTTCCTAGAAACACATTACATTATTCTTCTTTATGATAATCAAAATCGGCTCTCGTGTGCTCATTTTTTATCACGTATTTCACACAAGTCCAATTTTTACAAATAGAGCTTAGGATATAGCTTGAGAGTGTCATTTAGTATATTTTTGTTTCTTTTTTCACGCTCAAATAAGTACCAACGATTTTTAAATAATTCAAGAATCTGTTTTACAGTATTTGCAAAGAGCAACGTAATTGTCAATAGAATTCACACTGAGTTTCTTGCATCCACCTTGCAAGAGTCGTAAGATCGTTAACTCGCGTGCTTTACGTCGTGCTATAACGTAACACATAGTAATTCAACAAACGGCTGCTGATTCGTCCAACAGAACGATCGTTAGGTATATATTACATTCGTACTGAAAATAACATTTCGAGGTAGTTTCGTCAGTTAATACGTCTCGGCAGGCCGCCGACAGGTGGTAATTTTTTCAATTAAACCAACCTGGCAATTTTCGCGTGGCGGGTGGCGGCGGTTCGCTTAAATAGTCGACATGCGAGCTTCGCGTCGAGGCGAGAGAGGGTTACTTGTAAACGCGGCTCCAATCTCTCGAGCTACGTATTTTTTTGTTCTGTACTTTCTCGCTCCGCTTACACGAAAATCCATTCGATTGTGTTTTACTTCGTCAGGTGCCTTCGAGGATGACGATGTCACCCACGTGGAAGGTGACGTCAATCCCGTGAGAGATCTCGATATCATTAGCGAGGAGCTACGACTGAAGGATGTGGAGTTCTTGAATTCGCATCTTGAGAAACTCGAAAAGCTCGTAATTCGTGGCAACGACAAGAAGCTGAAACCCGAATATGTGAGTATCTTATCATATTTCAGTGAAAACACATTTTTTTATTAAGGAAACACATCATTTCTATAAAAATATACTTGGTCTCATTTTCTTGGGATCAAAATTTATTGCAAAATATCAACGTTACCGTTTAGAAAACATGTTATTTTGTATAATATAACCGTCAATGTGTTATCTATAATGTTTCTTGTATACACAGAAGAAACATTGATTGCTCCATTATAGTAATTTTGTAGAACAAAAAAAAATTGCTATTCTCAGCGACGATAACGCGAAATCGACCTATTTTCATCGATGCGTAAACAAGTGCTTACGAATATTACCTCCTATAAGATATCGCGCGGAGTTTGTGTATCACGCGATTTAATCGTTTATCTTACTTTCTCTACAACACACTTCGTTGGTTATTCATTGAAATTTGTTTATCCAAACCACACAAAATATATCTTTATATGTATCTTTCGATATTTAATTTCGATAATGTTTTCAAACGACAATCGAGCCTCAACATTTTTGTATCGACCAATCTCTCTGACCAATGTCTTCGCATTTCGTTTCTTCGACACAATCGATTTTCGTACACAAACGTTGAAACGAATGTGCAACCAAGTACACAGTTGCGCAGTCTCCTTTGTCAGACCAGCAACGAAATTACTGAAGAAATTAAGAGAACGCGGGCGAAGCAAGGAAGCTTCCTGGAACGAGTCGATCGTCGGATTACCCTCCTTCCGCGGATTGACCCACGGCAATTACTGATCGCCCCCTCATTTCCGACTTTGCAATTTGGCAAAAGTTTTTCGGGAATTCGAAGCCGTACCTCGCCTCGTCTCCTCTCGACGAGAATAATGGGACCCGTGCGCGCAGCCAATATAGCACGATCCTCTAATCACAATTCTATCGCGAAATTATCTCAAGTCGATGATTCGCATTTCCGTGCCGAATGCCAGACGAAATCGATAAAATGACGAAGTCCTTTGCTGGATTAATCGCCGAGAAAGCTGTTGCGTAATAAGACCGTTCTCGGAAATTAAATGAAAGGTATCGATTTATTCTTATGTCGTAGGACACGCTTCTGAAGGTGAAGAGCGTTCTGGTAGACGAAAAAAAACACATCAGGTTCGCCGACTGGAGTGCCAATGATGTGAGTTTACGTTGTTTCTGCGTTGTTAAAATCATTTTTTAGCTTTGACTTTCGGTGTAATGTTACGTTTCACAAACTTCCAGATCGAAGTACTCAACAAATATTTGTTTCTTACGTCAAAACCAATTATCTACTTGGTGAACTTGTCGGAAAAAGATTATATACGCAAAAAGAACAAATGGTACGCAACTCAAGATCAAGTGACAAACAAATTCCTTCGAGAAAACAATTGTCAGTTTGTATAAATTTGTTCTCTCGATGTTTTTTCGACAGGTTAATCAAAATAAAAGAATGGGTCGACAAAAACGATTCAGGCGCAATATTAATTCCCTTCAGCGGCGTTTTCGAAAACAAGATTCTCGACATGGACGAAGCGGAGCGCTCGAAATACTTCGAGGAACACAAAGTCACCAGGTCGGTATCTCAGCTTCGTCGCGCTGCAGCGATTATTATCTTTACGCTCTAAATGTTTGCAGCTTTATACGGCGGTTCGTTGTGTCGCGCTCGCAAAATAAGAGGGTTCTTCGCGTTTGCTTCGCGCCACCTTAAAACTTAGAGAGATTCGGTCTAAGCCGCGCGCGGCTCTCGTTGACGGTTTCGACGACGAAGCGCCGTAAGATTGCAGGGGAAAAGGTCGGACGTTCATAAAATTCGGCGAACGCGTCTCCTCCCTGACTGAGTTCTCTCGGGTTCCCACATTTAGTTATGCACCGAGTTATTCTCTAACGGTAATAATAATGGTGCGGGGCCCGGTCTCAGTGTCTAGACCTCCGTTCTCCACTCTCGCCACCACCGCGAGACGGCTAATAAAAATCACGGTTGTGTTTCGACGCGGCGCATTATATTTTTTTACGAACGGCTATTCAAATTCTTGCAAAATTGCATAAAAACCCCTCCCGCCCTCGCGGGCACGATGGTATAATCGAGGTGGTGGGTGGAGCGAAAAGTAATCGGCGGTGGTTCGGTAATTCGATTGGTCTGTGTGGGTCATTCGTACCCCAGGGCGCGCGAGTTCCTTTGCACGTAGCGCAAACTCAACTCGCTTTGCCGAAATGAATTTTATGATCCTTGTTATCTTAATTGAAATGGAATTTAATTACGCTGTAGTAAAAACAATATGCAAAACTTTTATTTTACTTGCATAACACTCGAGTATAAACGTTTTACCGAAACAATAAAAATACATAAAGAGAGACAGTCATTTAGATGAAAAAAGGAAGCGTAGAATTAATTTTTTTCTGCGGTATTCATTATGTTTGCTACGCTTTTCGCGGTGAATGGGAGAGGACAGCGCGCCTAGATAGTTTTTACCTAATAATCGGGGGATGCAAACGAAGGGTCGAAAGATACCGTGATTTTATTTCAAGAGACCGCAGAGACCGAGGCGCCGAGAAGAGAGCTCTCAGAGAGAGAGTCAGAAATGATAAAATTGCGGCATTAAGTCGTTCAGCTTTATGTGTATTCTCTGAACTCTTGGATTTTCGTAAGGCCCACCGCGCGCGTTGGACGGTTCTACTTGCCTTTAACCTGTCATTAGACGATATTCGGCTCGAGACAATCATTTCACAATGCGCCGCTCGGACACCTTTTGTTTCGGACCGGGGGAAGAACGTTTTTTCCATGATTCGCGAAAGACTAGAAAGCGCTCTGTTGCCGATAACGACGAAACAGTCGGTCTTATTTTTCTCCTTTGTTTTTTTATAGCGCACTTGACAAAATTATTATACAAGGATACAAAGCGCTGCAACTGCAATACTTCTTCACAGCCGGACATGATGAAGTTAAGGCGTGGACGATTCAAGTAAGTACAAAACGATGATTTAAAAATAATATGTATAATAATGTACTTGTCTTTATGTAGAGAGGCACGAAAGCACCTCAAGCTGCCGGGAAAATACACACGGATTTTGAAAAAGGATTCATTATGGCGGAAGTAATGAAATTCGATGACTTCAAAAACGAGGGCTCGGAAGCTGCGGTGAAGGTATTCGAAAAACAATTTCAGTGTACATCTCAGTACGTGTGTATTTCTACGTATACATATTGCTTAACTTCTTTTTTATCTTGTCGTTAGGCCGCAGGAAAGTACAGACAACAAGGACGTAATTATATAGTCGAGGATGGCGATATTATCTTTTTCAAGTTCAACGCAGGTGCCGGGTTGAAAGACGCGAAGAAGAAGTGATGGCACGCATTTCTCATGTTGTTGCTCGTCTATCTATACATCAACATGATTCTGCTATCCTGCTGCACGCATCATCCGCGCGTTAATAATCAATCCAATTCGCTTTCGCATCGTCCCTGACTTTTGGTCGTATAATAACAATACGAATATCGACAATTATTTTTATATTACTTTTGCAGAAATTACATCGAAAAAAAAGGGAGAGAGAGACGTAATTGTGTTATATAATATTGTTTGTATTTATCTTTCTAAAAGTTTTCTAGTTTTGAATCACACATATATGGGAATCGACGCACTTAATTTCCAGAAATGTTTTTTTAGCAAATAACGCAATATCAATGCAGAACGAATGCAGTGTGTTAACGTTTGGGGTGCTGTGTATGTACATAAACTACGTAATTAATAGCAGATTTCTTAGATCACTTTCTGCATTTCTCAGTTTTGATAATATGTTATGAAATTATGTATGAACAAGAAAGTGAGAAGAAAACAGAAAAAAGTGTGTACGTAATTTCTTTTTGTATTTTTTGTGTGCATTTAATTCAACAAATATGTTAGGCATGAAAATTAAAAGAATTTTGTGATTTTCATCGAGTTGCATTTTGTTGCGCGACGATGGAAAAAGGCGATGATTGTGCGTGATGATTGATCTTCGATGTAGGATGATATCTGTAGTTACGCAATCAATCTTTAGATCGATAATATATGAAGTTATCATTTTCTGAAATCGCGTATATATATTTAAAAGGACTCAAAATTGTTTACACATTTAAAGATCTTTTTGAGACGGTGTTTTTTAACAACGCGTGTTGTTTGGAAGTTTTTGATGTAAACATTTCACACCAGAACTATTAAGATTTCGTCGTAATCTTTTTAATAAATAAAGGATATTACAATGCATTGCGCGCGATTGGTGTTATCTAATATTTATCTTTGAGTAGTTCCGGAGGCTTAATATTTTCTGTGGAACAACACGCATTGTCAGCCATTGTTGAAGGTCTTGTTAAGAAGTCGAGACTTCAGCCATTGATAAAATTCTACTTCTTGAACAAGGGCTTTTCTTAAATAGTCGTTTGTAATTTGTGGCTTTAAAAGTATCGAAGATGTAGACTGATGCTTCTTTTTTGGTTCTATATGAGAAAAAAAACACGAACAAATATAGAAACGCTCAATCAAGAAGACATTGTACGAAAAGATATTTGTACGAGTACTTACGTAACTGGTTATAAATATGAATGGCACCTTTGAAAAAATAAGGAAACTCAACTGCAAGCGCGTTCAACGACTCCTCCATGTAATCCAATATGCCAACAACCGGATACCATCGAATAACATTTGTTTTAGCTCGTTCCAACGCCCATCTGTTATTTCTCTTCCTAGAAGAAAACGTGTGCAACATAGAAATCAATAACAGCGGTTCTAAGTTTGTGCAAAAATATTTAGTCTTTATCGTTGCGAGAAACGTCTCTCGCTCGCGCGATGACGTATCACGTAAAAGTGTCATTCGCTTGTAATAACAGCGAAAACATACTCACACACAACGTGGTTCCTGACCACAAAAGTGAGATATCACTCCGTCGTAAAACATTTTTTCTCCTCTTTCTTCATATCTGAATCAAATCAATACAAGATAATGTATAATTTATATATATTTTACACATACTCTTAGTATAATGTTTAAAAAAACGTAAAGGCGTATACTTTTGCCAAATTCGTGGATCCATAGGATCTCTGACTAAAGATATGAAACTCGGACCCTGTCGTCCGAATTCCGAAAAATTCAGGAACTTCACGTCCCCGTCAAAAGTTAACGGGATAGCTTCTTGTCTGATGATACTCGTAATTTCTTCTACTAACGACTCCTGTGTCACAAAAATCAGGATGTATCTTATTAAGATGTAAATTTTATCAATTAGAAGTTATATCGTTTTTTTTTTTTTTTTATTTTTTGCTACTCACTTGTTGCAGAGTCGATAAGAATCCGTGATCACCCGGCGGCAAACGTATGTGTTTGAAAGCATTGTAACCCTGTAAACGTTGCAGGATCAACACTAGCAATTCGGCGCCTGTGTCAGGTATGCGTGTTAACATGAGGACGTGCTTGTACCTGTACGGCAAGTCTCCCAATTCAGCAAGGGAAGGTGTGACATAACGATGCGTCTGTTTGATATAATTAATTATAAGAATATATGATTATGTAAATATTATATGTTTCATATATTTACATACACGTGTTATACTTCATGACGCAAGTAAGTAAATTAACATCTTGCTTTAAAAGTGGTAGATATTATTACTTGAGAATACCTTGTATTAAATATTTTTTATTTTACTTTTTCAGTTTCAAAAAAAAAAAAAGAAACAAATGAAACGCGCTATCAACCTCTACATAAGTTTGAAAATGATACTGTGCGATATTGATTTTTCGCTGTATTTGTGATAACGTGAGACGCGGTAATGTCCTTTCGCTGCATCGTCACATCTCGCACTCGGAGAATGCATGCTCATATTACGTAAGCACGAGTCAGTTATTCAGCACGTTGCTCCGAAAAGGAATCGTCGTTCCAGAATGTTTGCTACTTAAACCGAGGTAAATTGTCTAGCGCGCATCGACAATATCGCATATTTTGGAAAATATGCGGAATATAATTATCTTTTATTTTGAGAATTTATATAACGTGTACATTTTTTTCTCATGAACAAGAGATTTGCAAATTTTTTTAAATACAAAACAACTAATTTACGAGATTGATTGACAAAATAAAATGTAGTTTCACACCTGATCGCGAGCGATTTGTCTATTGTTTTCGCGCTGCTCTTCCGGCTCCTTTGACGAATTGCGCTTTTCGATAACGCTCGCGGTTTCGAACAGTTCCGTAGATGATTTCGTGTTAAAAACGACGCAGACTGTTGTCAAGCACGTTAATAGCAACAATAAAAAGCCGCGATTTCGACGCATTTCTTGAAAACCGTAAGTAGATATTGTTTTTCGGTATGTGAATTTTCTTCTCGAATAAAAGTTGACACACTCGAGTTATTGAAACTACTATCTGCCGAAGAAGTGAGGAGAAATGTTAGTGGGTCAGACTCTGTGTGATCCCCACATCTTTTACCTTCGACTCCCCACCGACTGACTTATTCGGTGAAACGCAACATTCACATTTCACTTTCTAATGCACACATCTCGTCTTTGTGAATAACTAATGTGTATCTTTTTCATAAGACAAAGATTCTATATGTTACAACCTATAATTATTTTCTGATTTATTCCAATATTTTAATCGAATAATATTAAATATCTTTTTTTTAATTATAATAAGACATGTATTCTGTTTATTCGGGACGTTACGATCCATTTAAATCCGCTCAGCGTAATAAAAAACATACGCGTAGTAAAAAACTTTTATTAATTACGTACAACTTAAATTATAATTTATATTTTGTTGAAAAATTTATCTTATATCATGTGCGCGATTAGCCGCACACTTTATATTGAAGATCTCGTATAATTCTCAAAAACAAAGATCTTTAAATTTTAAATCCTCGTGTGCAAAATCGTCTGCTAGCTTTTCTCTTTACCGGGCGTGCGCGAAGTGTCTCTCCGAGACCGGCCGGTGAGGTGGCGCGGCGGTCCACGTGTTGTGTGCGCTCTTCGCGATCCTTTTCGCGACGGGTCTATTTGTAAACACGGCATACGCAACGTAAGATGGACGTGAAGTACAATTCTCGCAAGCAAGATTGGGAGAATTTGGAGATCTCGCGAGAGGAGTTGGAGACGATAACCGATCACCTGAAGAAGGACGAATTTCGCAAATTGCTAATCGAATACGCGGAAGAGGTGTCCGATCCGGAGAACCGTAGAATCTACGAGAAAGAGATCGCCCAGCTCGAGAAGGAGCGGGGCGTAGACGTAACGTTCGTTAACCCCGAGCCCGGTTACGTCATAAAAACCAGCGTGAACGGTGACCGGAAGTGTTTTCTCAATATCAGCAAGAACGAAGTCGTCGCTCGTCCCTCCAGCGCTCCTTCGTACGAACAAGGTCATCGTGGTTTGCAGTGGTCGATTCCGTACACGCTGATACCACCTCGCGATGACCTTGACAAGAAGAACGTGCGGTGCGTGGTGTTCGACGTGGTCTTTCATCCGGACACCATCTACTTGGCGTCCAAGAACGCTCGTTTCCGCGAAATTGTCAACAACACGGCGATGGACGGCGTGGAGAATAATTTCAAGGTTTTTTTGTTGTTTGGTTAACGTCATGTATTTTTTTTTCATTAGCTTATAATAGTTGTCATGTGTTTTTATTCATTCTTTCAGGTGAAATTGGACAGGAAGAACCTGAAGTTTCCCAAGATGACCTTCAAAGGGGTATGTCAGCCCACAGTGATCAGGAAGCCCTCAAAAGAACCATCGAAGGAGCCGCTAGATATCGAACCAGAGATCTATCAAAAAATAATGGCAAGTTACGATGAAAGTCGCGAAAAACAGTCAGGACAGAAGGAAGAGAAACCGCAACGTGCCCCGCCAGTCGCTACCTATTATAAGAACAGGCAAGAGAAATCGATTAATGAAAACTATGTCACTCCCAAGTTTTCCATAAAACATCAATCTGATGTGGATATGGAAGACTTCATGTTGAGTAAAGATGCCAAGATGTATGCTGCGATTCCTAAGAAATTAGTGATCACTATAGATCTGCCCTTGTTGAGGAGTGTGAGTGACGCAACACTCGATATACACGAACGGTCTCTCACTTTGAAAAGTGAGAAACCTGCAAAATATTTGTTGGATCTGCCATTACCATATCCTGTAGACGGTGATAATGGAAATGCTAAATTTGATCCAAAGTATAAGAAGTTAGTTGTAACTTTACCAGTTGTACGGCAATCGGTATTAGTGGATACAACAGCAGACAACAGGATTGAAGGTGATCAAAATGGTTTTGCAACATCTAAAGATGAAGAAGAAAAATTAGTCAGCAACAAGATAGAGTTAGTGAAGGAGTGTGAAAGCATTTGTGAAAATATAGAACCCGATAAAGCTAGTAACGTGATAGAAAAGTGTAAAGATACAGCCTTACGGACTAGTAACATCACAGAAAACGCGGACACATTTATGAATCCTAATGTTAAGTACAATCTTCCTCCGTATGTTTGTAATATTTATAATAATCAGTTGGCCGTTACAATTAATGTAAAGAACGTGAATCACGACGAGATACATCACAAAATTTTAAATGACGATGTAGGAATACATATCTTGCTGACATCCGTGGGTGCTGGATTTTTCCCACAATATTATTCATTGTGTCTTAAGTTGGTAGATGCTTACATTGATCCGGAAACTCTTATAATTGAGCCGTGGGACAATAATGTTATATTCAATGTCACTGTGAAGGGCATTGAGAATGCGATGCAATATTTTGTTGGAGTAAACACAGAACTGATGGAAGGAAAAGATCTTCCTACAGCAGCTTCGTTTAAAAATAAATTTAAAGAATTGATGGTAAAACACTTAAATATGTTGTACTATTTGTAAAAACTATAAGATTTGATTGCATTATGTACGTAACGTACAAACTGTTTTCACAGGCTTCTCCGGAAGACGAGTCACAAAGGGAAAGACAAATATCTGTACAACCGCAGGGTGATGGCGTTGTTATAGATATCCGTTCGAGTCAGCAGGATTCTGACGATGAGGAAGAACAGGAAAGTACGAAAGTCGCGACGGAACAGGAGAATAAGAAGGACGACGGTGAGAGGGCCAGATCGATTTCGGAAAGCAGCGGGGACGAATTGGCGAGCAGCAACGGCAGTGCGAGACACTCTAAAGGAATATTGAAGTCGCACAGGGCGCGCAATTTTGCTCGTTCCATGTCTGAGTCGAGCGCCGACGAAAATAGTCTTCCAGCATCGTGCACAGATTATCACTACGATTCCGTGCACGACGTTAACTCCGAATCTGATTGTTCGAGCTTGAAAAAGACCGTGCGATTCAACGATGTGGTTTCGCGCCAATTATTCAGGTACTACATTGCACAGCAATTATTTGTAATCGCAAACTCGACTTTACTCATGTAATTTGATTATCGTCTTTTCTAGATCTAATTCGAGTATTCTCGGACAGCGTAAGAAAAACCAGCGTAAACTGCGGAACAAGAAGCGCGCGCACGAACGCCGTTTGAGCGAGAGCGAGAATTCGGAAACCGAGGAGCGGGACAAGTACAAGGCGCATTATAAACGTCCGAGCAGCGAAGAAACCTCGGAAAACGTGAAACCTATACTCGCTCGGGACAAACATTCGCCGCAACAAAAAACCGCTAACATCGAGATCGCGAAATCGAACAGCGACGACTGCCATTCTTTGCACAGACGTAAATCTTCGTTCGAGGAAAAACCTACGGAGGATGCCGACGCGTTGATTAAAACGAAAGAAACGGTTCAACTCGAATTTAAGAGCGATCTAATATTTGACCTCGATATGTAGATTCAAAGATGCAAAAAAAAAAAAAAATAGGTTAATGAAAGCACCGCACGATGTGATTAGCAATTAGTCTGTGCGTAATCGAGCACGATTTGATAATTTGGTAACTTTGATAAAAGAGATCGATACTGATATCAAACTCGCATATAAAGTTTGTTATTTTAAGGTATAGAATGTCAAAAAGATTTATTTAGAGAATGATATATGTATTGTACATTATTATATCTTAGTACTTTGTTTTGCTGTAAGGGACAGATAGTATTGAAACAAGCATCAGAGCGCGAGTCAAAAATAATCACTTTATCCTTGATGAGAGGAAAGAAGAAAAATTTACTTAATATAAAAGTTACACACTAACTCATTGAAAATGAGGAATAATGCAATAAATAAATTGATAATATATCGATTGTGATAATTTTAATCTGAAGTTTTGATTGTGATTGTGTATAATCCGATAAAAATGGAATAATATATTTTATGAATCGGCTGAGATTTAAAAGAGTCATCTAAAAAACAAAAGAAAATTTATAAAAGTGATATACAAAAGTGTGTTGATATATTTGTACACAAGTTTATCCGTCTGAATTCGAAAATCTATGAGACTCCGGCGAAGCGTTTATATGCGCAAATACAGTTTTTACGAGATCCATTCCTCTATTGTATATTGCATTTTAAGAATATTTACTAATGATATCTATACAAAAGAGCCATTATATATGTTTACGTCCGCTATGTATATCATTGTAATAGCATGATGACACACAGAACACGGAATAAATTATTCAAATACAAATTGTTTTTATAGAAGAGATTATATGTCAAAATACGTATTGTTTGTATGTTTTGTGTGTTTTTATGTATATTTTTATATATGTTTTGTATTTTTTTGTCTTTGCTGTTGCCACTTACAACCAATGTATTCAAATGCGAAAATAATTTTTATTTATTTCACTTAATGTCTCTATCTCTATCTTTCTCTCGTATTTGAGACAACATAACGATCCTCGCAACACGAATCTTCCAATAGGAGCTACAACGAGGTGACGGCGCGAAACGTGATCGAAAAGTAGGGCACAGCGGAAACAACCGGGCCGCGCACCGAGCTGCGGATGAGAGTTCGCCTCGAAGTTCGAAACCATCGATCTCCGCCACTTGCAAGGGTTTAAGGTCGTTAAACCCCCGCAGTCTACCTGTATATCTTTCGCCCCGTTCCGTGTTTTATTTCCATGATGTCCCATTATATATAGGAGAGCGGCAGCAACGCACGCGACTGCGGCGTTCCAATTCATCGTCATTCGCGATAGCTTGGCCCGCAATTAAATTATACGCTGTTATGCAATAACGACGAGACGACGCAACAAGAGGGACATTCTTCGGGAAACGAATGGTTCTGATACGAGTACTCGATGGGTCCGAGACTGTAGTGAGTCACGTGATAAAAAAACATTTTTTCTTTTTATTTATCTAAATATTTATTTTCAAAGTTTCATAAAATATTTTGTTCGACTAACAAGCTAAATTTCGTTAATACATGGTTATAAATATACCTATTTGTAAATTAATTGTTTCGAGAACGCGGATCGAAACCCAAGAGAAAAGTGTTTGTCCAACGGATTGAAAGGATAAACAAAGGGTGTCGAGATCGAAATCAATTTCTGAATACTTCGGTACAAACACGTGATTGGAATGCGCGAGTGGTAGACCTGTGGGGACCGGTACCAGGTCGATAAGTCGTCCACCCTTTAATGTTCAGAAAGTCGGTGGCCTGTGCCGTGATGAGGGTGCACGATGGCTGGGGGGGTGGCAAGCGAAGGGAAGGAATGGACGGAAGAGAGATAGAGAGAGAATGCACGTACCCCGCGTGCCGCGGTTACGGCCGGCACGACATCGGCAATGCGGCAGCCGACGGTAACGTTTAATGTCGCTCGGCCAGTCATTGCACCTGGCACCATTTGCGAGCACACGTGGATACGGCGCGCGGGGGTGGCGTGCGATATTAAGGACGCGAGAGCGCGCTCGTCGGGCCGCGTAACACGGTTTCGAGATTGGGCACACGGCAATATCGATGGATCGCGCTAACGAAGATAAAGACTGATGGCGAACGATCGTGCCACGAGGGCTTATCTGTGACACACCGCTCGAGAACAGCGAGAGAGTCGCGATAACGAGGAGCGATATACGGCCGGGGCGAAAGCGTTATCCACTTTGAAAGACAGAAAAGTATTTGATTCTTCTTGAAACGCACTTTGTCGCACAGAATCACTGAAGTTGATCGCGTAATTTTCTTGTCGTGAAAAATAAGACGGTTTTTTCTCTTACTGGCTCCCGCATGTAGAATTCTGCAGGATTTTATTGACACGGCCAATAAAAGCGCAAAGAGAACAGTGAAAGGAATTTAAGTTTATTAAATTTTTGTTTGAATTTATGTGAAATTAAATACATGGTCGACCACCAGCGAGAAAATTCGCGTTTCGGCAAAGCCGACTTAATTGTCGGACAGTGTTGTGAAACAAAAATATCGTCACAACAGCGCTTGGATTTACGATAAGCTCGAGACATTTTTGCGCGACAATCCCGCGAGTCTACGGTTTACTCGTTAGTCCAATTAAAAAGTAGCGGGAGACAAATTTATTAGTTCTTCGTGGTATAAATATACACGCGGAAGCAGAATGCGAAGCGTTTCCGCGATGTCGCCTCGCACTCCCGATTTAATTTAGCAATTCTATTTCGATGAAATCGCGTTTAATACATAATCTAAATGTTTTAAATACCGCTCACGCCGAAGCGCGTGATTCTTTGCTTTATGTTAAAGCACACGCGCATGTGCACTCATTATGCAAATTGTAAAATTTATATTTTATGTTATATTTAAAATTTATGTTACATGTTTGTAGAAAGAAGAGCGCATCTCGCGTCCCGGTTTCGTGCGAGAAACAATGCAACCGTATGATAATTTCGGTTTCCGTTATTAAATTTTTCTTTTCCAAGATTTTCCACGCACTCTCTTATACGACTTCTTCTTTTTACATCTCCGTTTCACTTGAATAATGTATAAGTTTCCGGCGTATCTGTTCGGATTACCGCCTCGGCAACTTGAAATTTATGACACACATGTCTCCTACAGAGCGCGAAGTTTTATATGTTCTAAAATAAGAATCTCCTTTTCCATGAGGATATTATGATGTCTTTAGTTGAAAATATCTTCCACATTTACACCGCGTTTGACAGCGCACAATTGCCGATATAGATATTTTCCTTTTCACGGACATTTTATTGACAATAAGTGACACATCATGATATTTTCTGAAATGTATTTTAACAATTGATAATAATGTCTTAATATATATCTAGCGATTGCAAAAGTTACAACAGATATAAAAAAACATTTTATTGTTGTTATAAAGAAGCGAAAATGAAAAACGTAAAAATGAAAGAGAGAAAAGGAAAAGAGAGAAAGGGGAGCAATTAAAGCAACGACATCGCAAGAGAACTCGTTGCAATCGCAGTTCGGCGCTAGTTTTTATTTGTTTCAGACTTTAGTATGAAAAAACAGCGCGCGTGAGCATTACGTGTTTCACGTCTTGTTTCTCATTTCTGCCTCATTTTCATTTTCGCATCTTCGCCCATAGAGACGTTCTCTCGAAGTAGCGAAGTATCGATTATGTAGGCTTCGCGTTGTGCTTGTACGTACATACATACGTAGTGTGTGTTCCGTCCAGATAACCCACTGACACTGGCAGTTCTCCCATAGTTTGCACAAACTTTTTTTTTCTTCAGCCGATGTGTTACAACAAAAGTTTTTACCAAAGAGTGTCCGAATTTTGATTTAATTAAAATTATTGTTTAATCGAATACGCGCAGAAAAATCTGATGTAAAAGAAATAGTTGCGAGCATTTCGTTCGATTCAAAAGACGCCGAATTTAAATTGTGATCGAGATACCTTTATCTCGCAATTACATTGCGAGATAAAAAAAGTTCGATGTGTGAATTCAGCCGTGTTTATTCTTTTTATCGCAATATCCCGCGATATTTTTAGCCTTTTTCAGCGGCTCTTCTTGGTAATTATCATGAAAAGTATTAGAATAAAAAAAATTCAAAGCACGAAACCGCGAACGAGGTAGTTGCAGCGAAATTAGTGCAGTCGTTCACCTTATCGCTTTCAACGTAATCCCTCCGCAAAACACGGACACACACAAGCGTGTGTGCCGATATCGCGGGTGGCGCGACACTCTCTTCGGAAACGCAGCTTTTAAAATTAGGTCGCAGCTTTGTAATCGCGAATAGCCGAAGGTGGTATTCTTAGAACCGCTTATGTATGCGCGGAAGATTGTGTGTGTATGTACGTACGTATGCGGCAGTTGCTTCTTAAAAATTCTATTCAACATATCCGTCGACATGACAGCACCCGGTGATGCATCACTCTTCGAACGACGTAAGAGACGACGACCCGATAGATAAACATCCACAATTCTGGGGGTAACGACACGCTATCCACACCAAGAGAGAGAGAGAGAGAAAGACGACCGCCATCGTTCTTGATTAACCCGAATGTCCCGATTCCATTTCCGCCGGACGGATATCGCGCGATGCGCTTCTTCCTCGGAGTTCGAGGACGTGCGGTTTCCATCGATATAAGAAAACTTATGAATCTTTGATCTGAAAAGTTTTTCACACTCGCGCGAGGTAACTTTATATCATGAACTCGATATAACGTCATTTCAATTTTTATCCGGTCTCTTTGCGCGTCGTCTAATTTTGTACGTATTTTTTCAGGAGTTCTCTTCGCGGTGTAAAAATGAAAAATTATCGTGTTATATGTGGCGCAAAAAAAAAAAAAAATGAGTCCAGCTTTGTGAACGTTTTCTGCGACGATCTATATCGGGAGCGCTTGCAGATTGCGCCGGCCTGTTCATGAAGGACTAGCACGCGAATACAGTCATCGACCCTTCTCAGCTATGAGCCGCGTTATACAATACCATCAAACTGACCTGCAGCAACGCTTTATTCAATATAGACCCCGATGCGGTACGCCGCGGCGCAGGACGGCTTCCTATTCACGAAAAAGTCGATTCACCCCCGGCTGAATGTTCCTTCGTACGCGAGTAATCTCGTCTCGCTTCCTATGCGGTAAGTTTGAGATTCATTTCCGTCAAATGCGTTAAAAACTTTCGTCGCAACTGCGTCTGATTTTCTTTTCTCTGTCGCTATACTACATTATTTCCTTCAACCTTACCGTACTTTTCGCGATTTGTTCGAAAGTAATTTTGTACCTCGCTCGTGACAAAGGTTCGTAAAAAAGCACGTCGTAAAAAAAAAAGGAAGAGACGAACGAGAATCGAGCGAACGTAAAATATATTTGACGCATGACATATATTCCCTTTGCGGAGCGGGCAAAACTGACGTCGCGTAATAACGCGAACGAAATAACACGACGAGTTACCTTAACCACCTAACACCACGTGTTTAGGAGAAAAAAAACTGTCTTCCCGACGATATGTTACGTGACAAAATTTCCGGTTTTAAACCGGTGGTATAATTCTTGTTTATATCATTTCCACGCTGCGTCTATAATCCGAGGGGGAGCTTTTACGAGAAGGGTACTATCTCTTCGCGAGATGAGAAAATATTTGTTCATTCGAATAGATTAACAAACGATCCGTAAACGAGAGAGGGAGGCTGTTGTTTTGCTCGACAAAACTTGGAATATTTTTTTATTAGAGAATCCACTTGGTTTGAAAAAAAATCCAAGTGTCAAACTGCCGGCTGTGGAGTAATGATCGTATCAGATTTTTGAGATACGCGCATGCGCGTACCGAGGGGATGATAAGCGCGCGCTCACGCACGCACAACCCCCACAGCGGTCGGCGACGGCGGACGCACGGCGAGCCGAGCGGGGTGTCGCGGGGTGAGCACAGTTATCGGTGGTACGTGGTTGGCGGTGGCGGCGTTTCACCTGTACGTGTGTCGGTCGCGCGCGCGCGCCTGTGTGTACGCGAGTGTGTGTTACCTCCCTACGTTTTACCACATGTTGCGCTCGGTCGGGCGAGGGGCGCAAGTCAGCCAGGAGCCCGGGCCATCAGGATAAAATCTCTCCCCTCGGCTTGGTCAGTTACGCGATCGCAAGCGAACGACTCGCACGGTTGGCGTGCGCCTCGAGCTGTGCCACCGCTGCTCACCGTGGTTGTCGATTCAGTGCTGCGCCGAGTGCATCGAACCGACAGACGAGAGCACGGGGTTGTTTCTTCTTAATCGAAGAGGGATTCGAGAGAGATCGGCGTTGACCGACACAATTGACAAGGTCGCGGTATGTATCGCGAGAAAAAGAATCCGTTTTCAGTTCCGAGTTCCTGCGCGTCTACGCGCGTGTCGCGAAGAAACGCAGGAATCGGAAATGTATATGTACCCTGTTTCCCTCAGTTGTCACATTATTCGAGAGCTTTTCCATCGACTTTTTTAGATACACAATCGTGCGAGAGAAAAATTATTTGCCGTTTGAAGAACAATAATTGTTATGTTTTTTAAGTTAAATAAAATTGCGCGAGTCTAAAAAATTGATTTTAATACAATTGTAAAATAAAAAGATATTTTTTTGGTATAAACCACTATGATATGCAATGCACATCGTCTATACATTCTTGCGAAATAGTGCTCGCTCTTTCGCGAGTTTGCAAACAACCTGTTGGCGAACGAAAACCATCTTGGAACGGAAGAGGACAAGTGGTCCTTATGTTATCGTAACGTCGTAGTATTTGCATGAAATAAAATAGTATTATTTCGGTGGAAGCAACCCAAACAGATTAAAATCTTTCGTTCTTTACTTTCCAAACCACGAGTTTCTCAGGATCACATCGCGGCGTTTGTTTTTTTCCCTTCCCCAGAAGAAATGGAAAGGTTTTTATAAAGAAAAAAATTTCAAAAAAACAATTTATCTTACTTAAATGATGCCCGCGGTTGATCTGCATCGCGGCGTTGAGAGTGAAAAATTGTAAAGCTACACGGAGAGAGCTCGAAGTTCGTTCTCGAAGCATTAAAGAGCATGTATAAGAATCGTACGCACGAAGCGCGCGAGACTAGAATAATTTATGCCAAACGCGTATTGCGAAGAGTAATACCAAGATTAGCGCATAGAATTTCTATTATCGGCAAATTGGAAGATTTAATACACACACGTTCATAAATATTTATCGCGTGTGTCAAACGCGACGTGTGACGTATCCGTTTCGCATTAAATTGCACACATAAACGCGCGAAACTTGCAACAATATCTGCTTTATAATGTAAGCAAAAAAGAACAATAAAAAAAATAAAAAAAACGCACGCACTACTAATGAAAACTTCGCTCGTGCGGCGCCGCGTTTAAATTATTCCATTTGTTGTATAAAAACATAGAGATCGGAATGTGTGTCATTATCTCGCAAATTTTTTGCAATGACAATTTTTCGAGACTCATCTTCTTTCTCTACAAAATTAACGCTCTCATAATTACGCGCGTGACTTTAGAGTACGTGTATGTGTGTGTGTGTGTGTGTGTGTCTCTCTATTTCCCGAATGAAACTTATAAATTACCTCATTAAATACACGAATATGCAACACAGAAATAACGAGAGCGTGCGACTAATTTGCATATACGTATATATTCCGAGGTATGCAAGACGACGCAGTGGTATAACCCAGTTATTCGCGGACGGTCAATGATTTCTCGGCCACGGGAAAATAGAAACGATTGGATTAGTTCCAGAAAGTAACTAAAATCGCATAGAATCGGAACGGACAGGGGCGAGTTTACAATGGCACTTTGTCCAGCAATAGCGAAATCTCGAATGACGTTGACTTACGGAATTCTCCAATGAATCGTGCGTAAATACGTTTCCGTAAACACGTTAGATACGTCGGCGTTAGACGTGACGATGGAATTTAGCGCATGACTTTATTCGTAATTCGAGAACTTTATTAAAACTTGTAATAAAATGTCGTTTTTTTATTTGATCAAAAAAAAAATATGTATGATATTGCATTACGAAGTTTGTGTATATGAAAATTTGCAGGTTTCTACGCTTGTAACAGCGCGGTGGATCAATTACGATGCCGGTCAGGAAGGGTCTTCTTGCTCCGCAAAACACGTTTTTGGATACCATCGCGACTCGTTTCGATGGAACACGTGAGTCTTACTTTGTTATAATTTTTTAACCTTAATCTATCCTGAATCGTTTTTTTTTTTTTGGCACTTTAAAAGTGAACCGTGAGTCTCTCTGACGAATTTTATTCGACTTTAAAACTAAAAGACATTTTTAAAAATTAAAAAAAATTCTCTTATCTTCTTTCAAGTGTCTACTAATATATCTCCTGTTGTTTACCGAAAAAAAACCAGTTTCAAATAATTTATTTTTAATAAGATTTAAAGAACATTTCAAAAAAAGACCCATAGAATTAGAGTTAATATGCTTTATATTTCTTTAATCACTGCATGTACTTGCAAAGCCAATCGAATTGCGTCCACAAGATTGATAGGATGAAGTTGTGTTGGTATTTATTGGCTGTTCTTTTATCGATTTCTATTTTGCATGTTAAGCAATTTTGAATGCTCTTAATTTACAATTGTAAATAATTAAAAAAATACGTTTTTTGTAAAGCTACTTCAAAGTAAAATAAAACGGAGTATAAAAAGAACGTGGAGAACGCCGTTACGCGTTTCGTCCTTTTTCGATTAATCGTTAGCCCCATATGAGAGGATTAACGCTCCCCTAAGCGTCGCTCTGCGAGTTGCTAGGGAGACGAAGAACGCTATTAAAACTTCGGCAACCCTTTTACGCGAATTTCTCCCTTTGTCGCTTCAAACATATCCGTGTTTCGTGACAAAAAAGGGGACGCGATACATGCAAATCTTCGAACTTGCATTGTAATACGTCGGAAATTCTCTTCACAAGTGTTTCCTAAACAGCATGCCAGAGTGAACGCGTTCAATTTCGTGTCTCATCCGTTAATGTTCATTACGTGTTTAACCGCGCCTAATATCCCTGTATCACACAGTTTCCCTTAACGCCTCGGCGCGTGTATCAGCATTTAACCGCAAAGACATAAACGATACGCGACACGCAGAAATATTGTCAAGCCAACATGGTGTTGCAGCATTATTTATAATAACGAGTATCTCGCGCCAGTGTGCGCGCAAATTAATCAAAAGCAAACTTTCGATTCCTCAAAGCGTAAGAAATTTTTGTAATACTTTTGAGAGACAAAATTCTGTATTTTTTTTTAAATTAAATTAAAAAAAGCTACATTGAGCCAACACTGAATTTTATGCGTAAAAATTTCAGGTATATAAACATGCTACATTAAAATTTTTTTCTTTTTATTTTAATTTTACCTTTATAAAGCCTATGTTATAATATCTTATCTTATCTTATGTTATCTTTTTGTTATTATTTTTTTTTTCAATTTTCACAAACTTGGAGGAGGCTATGAAACGTGAAAGATGAACTTGTCCAAGTCGTGAGACGCGTGTATAAAATTTCAAAAAACATCCCTCATCGTTTTTAGCTTACAAGTTTGTGAAAATTAAAAAATGAACAATAACAAAAAGATAATATAGGATAAGAAATTTTATAGGATAAGATAGTATAGGCTTTACAAAGTTAAAAGTAAATTAAAAAAGGAGAAGAGCAAAAAAAATAAAGCTTATTTATATAAATTTATTAATAAAGAAAACTAATCTTTCTGAAAGTAGTTTTGTAGATTCATGAATGCATCCGATATAGGATATTTCTGCACGCAACGCGCATTCGTTTATATTCCATCCCCTACAGCCCCGTCCGTGAGAATCTTTCTATAATTATCGTAATATAAGTTAACACCTTAACTTTCGTGAGGGTCGAGTTGTATCAGTACCGACGTAAAGTTTGGTCTCCCGATCTTACGGGGAATCTAATTACGAGAAGTAGGCGACGGATCACGTCGTCATCTTAAGCGAGTTACAGTCGGAGTTGCATCTCTAATAGATATCGGCGTTGTAGTTTTTCCTCGCGGTATCCCGAGAGAAATGTCTCCTTCGACGTTTCCGTTGATAGAATTGCGTGTTTAACATATTCAATTTACACAGTGTAATTGGATACTTTGATCAACAGTCTCTGTCATGCTAATTTATTCGTTTTTCTTTGTTTTTTCTTCTCAATACATTTACACGTTCCTCTTTTTCTCAGTTAATTTCTCTTTCGTTTTTAATCTTCTTCAACTTGTTATTACCAAAATTACTTTTTTAAGCTCTTTTGTATTTTTCTCGTTTTCTGTTCCAATAATTGACTCTGCGTCAAAGTGTTCTGACACTTCGTGTTGTGCTTAGAATAAGAATAGTTCTGTGTGCACAGAGTCAGACTGTCGTCCGAAGAAACCCCATGTTTCACCTCGCCTGCCAACCCCCGTGTATTTCACCACGTCTGCTAGCAAGCATATAGAATATTAATTCGACATCGGCGCCACGAGAATCGATTCCGTTTTCAAAGCGTGTGTATACTTTCACCTCTGATCCTATGAGGTTTGTTCGAAAGAATATTCTGCTACTCGGAGATGTCATGTTCGATGTGTCACTGACATTGTATTTATATTTATCCGTTATAATTCAATAATTCCAAAAAACGTCAGGAACACAACATCCTTCTCTGTGACAGCTCAATGTGTGTGTGTGTGCGTTTGTGCTGCTTGTGACACGTTTTTTTAGAAAGCCTGTTGAAGATTTTTTTTTTTGGATATCCGTGTTCTACCGTGCCGTCGTAGATTTGATCTGGTACAAAAATTTAGCAAGTATAATTTCTGTTTTATTGAGTTTTATTAACACACACACACACGCATTCAGTCGGTGCGCGCGTTTGTATTTTTGAGTCCTTTCCATTAAAGATTTACAAAGCCTTTTTGTCAAACATTCATTGTCCGATCTTTTGCATTTTTATTCTCGTAATTCTCCTAAAATGTCCGATTCTTTGAAGGAAAAAGACTCTACAAGTTTTTATATAAAATATAAACCTATATTCATATAGCGACACATATGTTTCACGCTATTAAAAAAGTAATTTGTATTTTACAACAAATATTAGCTCTTATAATGTCCAACTAACAGAGAAGGAAGCTATTAGGAAGCCAAATAATTTATACTGTTTTCATATCATTTTACTTATGTTCCGTCTTTACGTTTGTGAATTTGATCCGGGATTTTACTTATTTATCGTTTCAACGCTGTTTATTAAATCCACAGTAATACGTAGTAATTCCTTTTCGCGTGTAACAATCGTCATAAATAATGCTTTTTTCACAAAAATAAACGTACAATAATAGCGATTTTATATTGAATAAAATATTGAATAAAACATTGAACATAAAATTTTAATTTCAAATGTTACATCTCGTTGCAAAAAATGCAATCGCCATATTCGATGCAATTGTATTATATTGAGTTCAGTGAACAGACTTCTTAAGCGCGCACGCGATAACGTTCGATTTAAATATCGTTCAGCAAAATCGCACGAACGAATTCGAACATCATAAAGGAGATAGACGCTGCAAACGGCGAGCGCCAATATCTCTGGACAGTTTCCAACTTCCAGTTGTATACGAGTCAGGCCGGGTCATTCTGAATCGCTACATCCGCCACCACTGTTTGTCTTTGTACATACGTACGAAGAGATGCGCTTCCAACGCAAATTTCAAACCGCGAATATTGTCGCGTGTATCGGAAAGAGATCTGCCTCTCTGCATGTACCGACATACATACGTGCACGTAACATTGTCACGTACAGATAAGTTTGGTATCGTATCAAAGTGTGTAACACATTATATTAATTACTGCAACAAGTTACGTATATTTCGAGAGATGAGTAAAATGATGTGATATGTAAACGACACCATCGGTGACATTTGAAGAGCTCGACTGGAATCCGTGCTAAGTATATAATTAAAATTACGAAGTCATATTATCGGTGATATATATCGGATATATTAATTACTACGTCGAGGAAACTGTGTGTAAACAGCGTTTCGTGACAAAACTCGCGGGAGGTTTAGTTTCGCGAAATTGCAATGTAATTACTTCCGCAACGGAAATATTGATGCCATTACTAATCCATTGTGTACAGCCGCGCTACATATATCGCAGTAATGTATTAGTTTCCAATGATTCTGCGTTGGGCAAAAATTCGCTGTAGGTGGATAAAAGAGAGCGGCGTATAATGAGCAATATAGGGATATCGATCCAAGGGACGGGAACAATGATGATTACTAAATATGGATAACTCTCGTATCTTATCGTAAATAATAACGTGTATGACGCAGATAGATAACGATAGAATGATACACACACCTATCTGCATTTTGCTACCTGTGCAATACCGGGGAGTATCTATACAGGATAAGTCTGATTAAAAATTTATTACGTTTTTCTCGAAAACGGAAGGAGAAATAAGAAAAGACATCTATTATTAAAATTATAGGAAAAACAGAAGGATTTTGACGGAATAATCTTTAGTGTTTGCTTTTCGCATCAACAATAAGAAACAAATTACAGAAAAATAAAAGACCAATTCGAGTTATTATACAAGAAAGTAATGTGTTTAAATGTCAATTTTTTTTAAACGAATAATCATATTTTCTCACGTAATGACGATGATTTGGAAAAACGTACAGCATACAAATCAACCGCTTGCGTATTGCATTTTGTCCGCATTCATCGTGTATCATTAACATATCAAAAACTTCTTGATTAAAGTAAAACATTTAAAAAAAAATTGGTTTACTTGCAACAACAAAAATATCTGTTTGTGACGTGATCTGTATCGATTGTACGATATATTACTGAAAATGTGAATATCATCTCATTTCGGAATAAATAAACAAGGCGAAAACTCAAACGAAATGTTCTCAAACAATTGGATTGGTAAAGGTGACTCTGTATTATCTCTGATAAAAGAGCAAGCTCATTTTCAACGTACATAAGTTAGGTTTTAATTTTCATTCTTATATAATTTCGTTGATATTCCGACAACGGTTGAATTATCGAAAGATACAAAAGTTATTAAATTCACTGAGTGACTATCGAGGGAGTTCATACTAAAAACTATCTGTTATTATTTAAAAAAAAACATTTTTTTTTGTTCGCTTGAAAAGCAGACACTCATAATCATCAAATTATGTGTGTACCTCTATGTGTCCTACAATTTTGATAATGAATGTCTTTCCTTAACAGCCCTAACTGCTTCCGAAAATAATGAATTTTTTATCAGACTCACCCTGTACATAGGCCAACTTGACTAATAGGCCAGGGATAAATATTTTTTCACGTACTTAACATTGAAACAGACGAATTTAATTCAATTTTACAAATTATTTTCGTTGATAATGTTTTATTGCCGTTTGATGTTATTGTTATCGTTTTAATAGCGTTTTATTACATAACGAATTATCTCACGAAGGTGAATCGTTCTTTACTAATAAAGCACGCATTCTTTTCGCGCATTCAGCAGAAATATATAGTTTTTTATTTATGATTTTTTATATTATTGCACCGAAAAAAACGAAGGTAAAATGATAATATACGGTTTTGGCAAAGGAATCGATCCCCAAGTAAATCTCTCTCATAGGAGAGAATTCTCACAAAATACATTGAACGATAATCAAGGGAATCCTCATGGGTCTCATGTTTTTCAAGGTTAATCTCTCGATATCCGCGTTGTCAGGTAGACATTTTGTAATGCAAAAGAAAAGCTATTTTTCTCGTATGAGAAAGGCCAAGAAGTGATGTTCACTAAATTATGAAGATAAGATACAAGAGTAAACATTGATATGGTTTTTAATTTTAAAAAGTACATTGTTACCGGAATGTTTTAAAGAAATGTTAGCATTCTATGTGGGCTTTTTTCTTTTTTCATTCTCATTTTAATATTTACAAACAAAATTAATATTTTAACGGTAAATATATTAAATCATAAGATATGAGAGAGTCTTTGTAAAAAAAGAAAAAAAAGAAGAAATAAATATATATATTTCAATTTATTATATTATATAAAAAATATATTTTTATGCGCATCATTAAAAAATACTAGCTTTGCTATTTGCTAAAGCTATCATTATATATCACACAATATTAGCAAAACCTTACATGCATTTGCGCTGTTCATAAAAAAAAAGATTTTCTATTATTTTTCTCCATCGGTTTTTTTCTGCGCAAAATGCGCACATGTTCATCATCGTATTGTTAAAAGTTTATCATGCAGTACAGGCAAATAAAAAAACCGCACTTTATGTTTGAGAGATTACGGTACGATAATGAAAAATGAAATTGATTTAAACTGTGATACAAGGATATTTGGTATCTTATTATTCTCCCATCGTTCGAAATTAAACGCGAAGAAATAGGTACAACTAAAGCCGAGGATTCATTGTTTTTCAACGGCAGAAAATCTTGAATTTTTTTCGAAGCACGACGCAGAGCTTTTAATGCTCAGAATAAATATTATTTTGGCCACACTACCAGTATTAAATTTCTGTAAGGGACAATGAATTACATTACAATACCGAAGACATGTTTCCTAGCAGCTATTGCGGTGTGTCAAGAGCAATATAATTCCGCTATCCAAATCAACGCCATGCGTTTTGTGTACATATACATATTCTCATTGCGATCAACATCTGTAACGTGCATTGTCTGTCTTGTTGCGTTCGGTGAGATGCAACGCGAAACACCAGATAGTCCTCCGCCGCGTCGGCGGGTCAATAACCGTTCGCGTGATATCATAGAAACTGTACGCCGTAATATCGACCCCCGTTGGCCGCGCTTGATAGCGCATTTTAACTTCGCAAGAATATCGCGCGAAATATTGCAAACTCGAAAATGAATATCGGTCCAAGTTAGATTGTTCGCGCGCGACAAACAAACCTCAATTAATTGCGTCTCCTCGGGCATAACTGTGTCATTCTTGTCAACGTGACGAACGTCAAGTTTAAATCTCCGATAAAAGCGACGGAGAGACTCACTTGTGAGTCACGCGGAGTTGTGACGCGGCACATCTCCTGTTTCCCTACTTTTGCGGGAATTAACGCATGGAAATTTTGTCAAGCCCATATGCGCGAAATGAAAATGCCTGATAAGAGATCTAGGTAAAATTATCCTTTCAAATGTTCTCTCTGTTTGCAGTTGACTTGAAACTAAATCCGCGAAACGTGACAAAATTCGCGAGGTCATCGGGTACTTGTATTTACATACTCGTATATTTACATACACATCACGTGGTGTCTCTGTAATGATCGGTGATGACCGTGATAATGTCGGATTAAATATTGACGCCGTCGTGTTTAAAACGACACTTCGTGTCGTAACGTAACATTGTTACATAATATTTGATCAGAAAAACGTAATCCGTAGATACTGCGTGGAAATAAACGGAAGAACGTGACTGAGTGTAGTAGACAAAATCGACGAGCAACGTAGATATCGAGCGCGTAGATGGTCGCGTGCTATTCTCTCTGTTTTCACGCTAATTCACCATAACTAGCTTGCAATCGTAGATTTAATTAGATTCGCGTGTGGGCGATCATAGAAACTAATAATACACCATAAAAGTGTATTAGATCGTTTGCTACGTACAAATGTACGTACTGTGATAATAAATTGATTAGAAATAAATTAAATTGAAAACTATATATTCGATTAGCAGTAAGAGATGCGATGATTTAAATCAAACATGAGTTGTGAAATAATCGTTACCAAAAGCCAATTATTTTGCCCCAATGTAGCACTTATTTTACAATCTACTCTACATTAGAGATAAATTGAATCGCGCGTTTCTTTGTGTCGCCGACAATTTTGCGGATGCACGCGTAATCGCTTATATAAAAAACCTAAACAGTTTAAATATCCTTTCGAAACAAAATTCATTTTGCCGCAGTCCCTTTAAATCATAACGCACGCTGTAGTTTGAAATTCGAGACTTCCGGCGAATAGAAGTCCATCGAATTGATAGACACAAACGATTATTGTACGCGAGCAATTCCAAACTACAAATCGCACAAATTTCCGCGTAATTGCCCAAATTCCTCTTTACATACGTGAAATGTAATTTGATGAGGAAGCTTTTTGCAGCTTTGCGCTATATTTAAACGCAAACTGACCGACTTTCCGTTCTTTCTGGAGGGGATAGAAGAAAGATGAAATATAGAAAAATCTCGTACTTTTCTCAAAGTAGTTTTAATACGTCTTGTCATCTTCGGAAAAACGTTCAAAGATCGGATTACACGCGGAGAGAAAATTGTCGCATGTCCGATTTTACAGTCCGCGGTCTAAAATTAATTTTGAGAGACATCGATTTGTGACCGATAGGTACTTCAAGATGCGCCGCGAATAGAAGACCTTCGAGTGAAAGAGAAACGGGCCGATTAACAAACTTTAATGCAAAATAATTAGTTATTTCATTTGACCCGCCGTCGTTTCCGTCGGTGTAACTTACGTAATTTGCTCGGGAGTTCAAGAAACCCCTCGGGATCTTCGTAATTATTTGGCGTTCGCCACCTCTCCCTCCGGAGCCCTCACAGACCAAGTTACACGCGGAACGACTTTCCTCCGTGCGATTCGTTCCGCCCACTCGTCGTTGGTACCGTCGAGAGAGTTCTCGATCGATTTCTTCCGACTTATAATCGCTCAACTTGTAGAACTAGCGTATCTTTGATTTCCTATTTCTACTCTTTTTTTTTTTTTTTAAAGAGCCATTTGCAGAGCTTGTTAGAAACATGCAAGAGAGAATTACGTAAGTGTCTAATTGCGTTACCGATAACCGAAATGCTGATAAGACGCGTCGGAGAGAAAAGCGTTTGCACAGCTGATTATTCCAGTTCGTCGGACAGCGGCTTTGTCAATGATTCTGACGTCACTTCAGTCTCTAAGGGTTAAAAGCGATGCTGTTTTTTATTTAACCGGTCTTGTATTCGCCCTTGAGATTCTTTCCTGGTCTTCTCCCTTATTTTTTCCAGTCGCGCATCGAGTCGCGCTCTTCTTTTTTTCTCTCCTCTCTGTCTACGAAGATTGAGAGTATCTAATATTTCCGTCATGTTGCATCTTGCTAGACGCTTAAATTCCAATGGGTTCTCAGAAACGCAGCGAACGCGCGTTTCATATACGAGAGACGTGTTTAAATTAATACACGAAACGGCACGGAAGAGCGAAACGAGTCTCCTCGGGCATGAACTTTGTTATAGTGAAACGAAGTATTTCTCGTGTAAACGTGAAGATTGGAGATCCGGAGAAACTTCCGTTCCGAGCTAACTTGCTCGGAACGACGTCGACGACGCGATTTCTGTCGCGAAATGTTCGATACGAGGATCTGTGTCTCTTCTACTCGTGTGTCGTAATAAAGAGCTTTTACGCTCGCTTAATCTTTAATATCGACGCAAGATGCACGTCCTGTGTATGTACATTCCTTTGTCAGCTATTGTGATTTGATCCGCGTCCACAGGAGGATGTATCCAAAAATGGCACTGCGTCGTTTGATGTTTACCCGATGCGGAAAATAGAAATTAGTACGACTAATATGGGAAATGTTAGAGCGAAGGGTTGCCAGTTAAAAATACGTCTCTTAAAGGAAAGCCTCGTGCTTCCTCGGAGAGGGTGTCATGAAAATGTCAGATTTTCAGATACGCACTAGTAGTTTACGCTTAAACGGCGCAGGCAAATATATTTCTAGAACGGAAAAGAGGTCGCGTTGAGCGCAAAAAAATATGCAAAATCGAATGAAAGGTGCGCGGTTACTCTGTGTATGTGTGTGTTCTCGTGACACGCGTTGTGACGTCAAAGAAAACTTTATGCAACAAATTACGAACGACATGATCACGCAAGAATCAAGTCGCTTCGATATTTTCTTCGTACGTTGTAACAGCTGAAATCATTTTTATTACAGCACCGCTAATTGAAATGTTCCTGAAGCAACGTTTAATGTTGACGATACACAAATTGTTGCAGATACATTTGTTGCAGTCGCGATTAATTTCTTGAAAAACGTATTTTCTTTTGCTCGCAGATAGCAACTTCGTACTGGGGAACGCACAGGTTCCATCGCTTTATCCGATCGTCTATTGTTCCGATGGATTCTGCGAGTTGACAGGATTTGCGCGAGCGCAAATCATGCAGAAAAGTTGCGCTTGCAAGTTCCTCTACGGCCCGGAAACGAAGGAAGAAGAAAAAGCTATGATCGACAAGAGCCTCGAGAGCAAGACGGAATTGAAAATGGAGGTTGTTTTCTATAAGAAGAGTGGTAAGATTCTTTTAAACTGACGTTCAATGACAGGATATTTCTAAGCATTAAATCACCTACGTTATAATATCTACTATGTACATATATTAAATACAGAATTATGATCTCGAAGTATTCCTCTTTCACGAAACAAAAATAATAGTGGGATTTAATGTGAAAATATATGGTAATAAACGTTACGCAATATAACAAAGACTCTGATATAGCTTTATTGAGCGGTTAATAACGTGCAATATATATATATATATATACATATTTTGTTACGTCCGGATTTAACACGTGGCTTATAAAATAATTATTATGCGAGAATTACACGTTTATTCTATTTTAATAAATTATAACACATTCAAATATTTAATACAAAAAATCGAAAGAAATCAGAGCTTCAACGCCGCACGTCCGAGTTGTTCCGATTCTCGATTCAAATTCAAATTGAAATCTTCGATCAATAATCCGTCGTCAAGACTCTTCTGTCTTCTTTCTTCTAACAATATGAACATCCGCGCTATTCATACCGAGCAGTCAATATATATACATATATATATACATATATATATGTATATAAACGGTTTATAGAAAATCTCTGTTTAATTTTCTTATTTAATCAAAAATTAAATTAATATTTAGATTCAATTTTTTTGACTGGCAGTCAATATTGACTCAAGTTTTCTACGTTGGGAAGAGCAATATTAAAAAAAATAAAATATTTTTTAGGAAAGCTTATCGCGCCGAACTAAATGAAGTAATCACGAGGTTCCGCCTTCAACTTTGGCGGTTTTCAATTTTTTTCTTTTTACTTGCGCAACGAGAAAAATTAACTTGCGGTAATGTTAACCGAGATTTTTTCCGTCATCTACTTTGACCTAGAATTTATTTCTTAGTTGATGAAGAGCTAAGTTTTTTTTTTTTTTTTTTTATTAAGCGTGCACAATTATGTACACGAATGTCGGCTAACAACTGTCGACTTACAAACTTGCATCAACTTACAATTCGCTGTTGCATTAAAACAGAAAACACTCGGTAATTTCCGTTAAGGATATTTTTAGAAGATTAAAATATTATCGTTATATATATATATATATATATATATATATAACAAGAGATTATTGCAAGATTCGCTCGCGCGCGTGTGTGTGTACGTGAATATTACGTTCATACGTAAATATAAGAAAATTCCAAACATGCTTTGATAAAACTTTAGTGTGACAAAAGATATATTGTCATACATAAAAGATCAACAGAGAATGATGACGAGGAATCTCCTTTCTATATATACGATGATGTTTCTTTTATAGGCCACACCGCGATACAATTCTATCGTTCCGAGAAGCGCAAATTTAATAAGACCAACTTTTCGTTATACAATCACTCTTATTTACACAGAGTAATAGAATAAACGAGGTGCGATTATCTGTTACCACAATAGTGACCGTCTTGTTAGTTTCGTAAATGTTTTCCATTCTGCGGCAACATATCAATACAAGCAGCGGAATGTCGTCGCAGCTTCGCCTTGTATCACATTTTCCGCGAACCAAAAATGAATGTCGGAATGCAACTCTTAGCCACGGTTCTTCCCTTCGTTCTACGAGCAGCCCCGAGGCGGTCGAGCTGAGCGCGGAAACAAAACAACTCAGTCCGTTCCTCCGCTCCGTTGTCAGTGCGGAAGTACCGACAACGCGAATAACTACATATCTATTGTATGTCTTCTTTGTGCGCGTTTATGTTATATGTATCGCGATGTGGATAAACTCTCTCGGAGCTTACTGTGAAAACAAAGCCCAGTTCTTAGTTCAATCTTACGTTACCCGACCAGGTCAGCTCGGCTACTTGAAAATTCGTGCGGTCAGCTTATTTCTTTTGAATTTCGCTATGGAAGTATAATTTTGATTTAAAAAAACTGTAGTTTAAAATGGAAATATTGAACGAATAATCGTTAGTAATGGTCAATGTTAGAATTAATAATATACATAAAAAAAATATTATTAAATCTTACTTTGCAACATTGCTCTTTCGCGAAACCGAATATTTGTCTTCAGCTAAAACGCAGCGTTAATTTGACGCCAGCGTTGTTGAGTGAGTTCCTAAACGGAACCTGATGCTTCTAATGAGGGGATTTATCCCAAAGCTTCAAGCAGCGGTTTTAGCACAAATGCGAACTCCATCTTACAACTCTTACGTGTCTGTATTTCCACCTTTTCCTCTATACACACGGTCGTATCTTCGTTCACAGGAACTCCGTTCAATTGCCTACTCGACATCGTTCCGATAAAAAACGAGAAGAGTGAAGTCGTTCTGTTTCTGGCCTCGCACAAAGATATCACGTTCACGAAGAATGTTCAGCTCTACGAATTACACGACAGTGGTGAGTTCTAACTGCTCTTTGCGTGTTAAAGACGCGCTCAGGTGATTGAATTTTAATGAGAACATGATATGTTTTCTTGACGTCGTGTCGAAACTACTACACGACTGTAATCCTATAGTTTGTTCCCGAAACGTCAGTTACTTATTGTTAAATTACTTTGAGATAAAAACGAGAGACAGAGACAGAGACAGAGAAAAGGCGAAAATATCTATTTGCGTTATTTATGATTAATATCTCTCGCATAATTTGTTACTTTCTCGGAACTTTGATACCGATTTTGCATAATCTCTGATCCAATAATGGCGTAATTTGCAATTCCAGACTCGAGTGACAATATCGACCCTGAGGCACCGCCTTCCAGCTATGAAAGGAGAAGAAGTCGCGCCGTCCTTTACCAACTGTCAGGCCACTACAAGCAGGACAATAAGCACAAAATTAAGCTAAATAATGTAAGGTTATTTACTTTATCTAACATTGTCTTATAAAGAATAACATGAAAAAAATGATGAGAAGCTTAATTCTAATTCTGAAACTTAAGGTTTTTTTTGTCCAGCATTCTTTTTAAAATAATTCATGTAAATGTTTTTAATTAACACTTGAAAAAAATGCCAGAATTTTTAAAAATCAAATAAAATGCATCAGATCCAATTAAGATTAAACTATAATAATCACAACGATACATTTATATAAAATATATTGTTTTTCAATTTTAAGAAGAAGAAACTTATCTTCACGTAATTATTTATTTTTTTGTGCCGTAAATATCTTTTTAAGTTTAATTTTGCATTCGAAGTTAAATGATACAAATAAAACCTTTCCAAACTTACATCAAAGATTTGTTTCAAGACGATGAAAGCAGCGAGAGAGCTTCGGTATATTATTGCGATCGTCAAGAAAGAGAAAGAAAGAAAGAAGTGTGTGGGTCTAGGGACTGCAAGGATTAAAAAAACTCCTCCTGTTACATTGCATATTCTAGACGCTTCTGCATTCTACCGCGCCGCCCTTACCGGAATACAAAACCACCGCGATCAAAAAATCGCAGTTTATCCTCAGCCATTACGGCGGCTTCAAATCCTGCTGGGACTGGCTAATTCTCATCGCGACCTTTTACGTGGCAATAATCGTTCCGTATAATGCGAGCTTCATCAACACAGATAGGCCTACCATGGTCAGCGACGTTGTCGTCGAAGCGCTCTTCATTATCGGTGAGTATCCTCCTCCTTCAATTTCGTCCATCGTGCCATTTAATCCTCCCTTCGACATGTAGCGATAAACTTCTCACCTAATCCCGTTGGATTATTTCATCGAGTAAACGTAAATCCGCTACTTAAAAAAGGATATAAAGATCACAATGGCTTCCCCTGATACTGATTACATTGACAAATAAAAAAATTGTGAAATAAATATATATAATGTATATGTACATGTAGAAGGCTTAGAGCGTTCGATAAATGTTCTGACAAGCAATCGCGGGCAAAAACGTATCTAGACAAGTAACCAGAAGCTTATTATTCCCATTTAGCAAAATGTAGGTTATTCTCGCTCTTTCGGGATAATGTCCTTGGATGAACGGTAAAAGTCTCCCTTTCATTGATAACACGTGGAGCTTGTTAAGCCGAAACTATATGTAAGAAAACTTATTGGTCGTCTCATTCTTCCCTTTATCACGATAACGGATGACTTCGATTCACCTTTCGTGGCAGTTTTTTTTAAGCAGGAACACGTACGATATATTTTTTTTCACGTATGTTAGTAATTGATTCACATCGTGATGTAACGTCTAATCGTAAGAGGAGCACTCGCGACATGATTCCTTTCACATCAAGTTTCACGATAAATGGTCTTCGAAACTAGGTGACTTGGTAATGCTCGTAACAGAGAAAAAGAGTCAAGAAAATCGCACAGCCAATTTACGTAAATTCATTTTTAGTTATGCAAAAGAAGGTACTTGAACTTTTCGATAATGGAAAGTTTCAAACCCGAGCGAAACGATGGTCAAACGTATTAAATTACAGAAAGAATTAAAGAAAAAATGATGAGAAAAAAAAATTCAATTTTGTTTGCTCGGAAAAAAACTTTTTATCTACATTTTTACGTTATTATGTTATAATCATCTTTTATTTTAATATTTAGTATTTTAATCGTGCGCGCGCGGCATGTAACACACAGTTAGCCGTTAAATGTCCGTTTCAATTCCGAAAACGTTAATGCACACATTTCTGCGGTTATATTGTTTATTGCGGAGATATTGTTGCAAACCTCGATATAGATAAACAATGAATATTTTCGATATTCGGTAATTGTTTTTAATTTCGCCGTATATAGAATTGCTTCGTCATGAGAGCTAACGACGTTAATAAAATTCGCATTAAAAGTTATTCGCGTTATAAATTGGAATAAACTTTTCATTTTTCCACCTACGTAACCGCGAAATATCTCAATGGCGGAATTCGTTAGCAAGTTTTATTCTGTTGTGATTAATTGGAGAAGAAAAAGTGACTGTATAAACGTCAATATATGTACATGTGTGTATATATTCTATGTATGAAAATATATCAACGATGGTATCCCCTGATACTGGGTATACTGTGTACCTATATCTGTAACTTTCGAACGAGATTAGTTTTGGATAAGTGGGCGCGCGGAACGCAAAATTTCACGGCTGAAATGCAATTTGCAAACGGGATTAAAAGGCATTCACGGCACAAAGCCGAGGTTCCGCTCGCAGCTGCGTGATATGTTTCGCGCGCGCGTGTGGGAAACTCGACGGGACAACAAGTATCAGGAAAGCCCGTTTCCCCTCTTCGGTCGAGGAGGGTTTAGTTAGTAGACGGTGATGCAAACAGATTCCGCATTTCCATCTGCTCGCGCAATCACGATTATTGTCACGCCGGGCAGAGAACAATATCAATTGTTGTCGACGAGAAAGTATTAATTGATTGTTTCGAACGTTAGTTCGGGCGAGCGCGAAATATCGTCAGAATATTGCGGGATTTGCTCAGCAAGATTTATTGCGATATTATTATTAATAAAAGAAAGAGCTCGACTCTTGACAAAAGTGTTTTTCTTTCGCAATGGTTTTTTTTTTTCAAATCAAATTTACAGGAGAGTAAAGAGGGTGTTTCTATATATACGAAATGCAAATCAAGCATTCAATATAGAGAGATAACCACTTTGCATAATCACTGACGAAGATCTTTTAGTGAAGGCAGAAACGTTTGGTTACATTATTATAGTGAAATATATTATGTAGATTGCAATTTCAACAATCTTATTTGCTCGAATTGACCTATCGTTATTTTAATTCCGATATGTAAATTTTTCAATTAAAATTAAATCAAATTATAATGTGTATTCATTTTACACTTCACAAATAACAAAATTCTTTCGTGAATAAATATGCCAATATAAGTCCTAAACTACAAAATCTCTTTTCCACATTTCGATTAAATTAATTTTTCTTTCAATTCTGAGAGTTTTCGATCATTACGTCACAACTCTGATGTTCTTCTCTCTAGACATCGTATTGAACTTCAGAACAACCTATGTAAGCAGAAAAGGCGAAGTCGTCAGCAATAGCAAAAGCATCGCTGTAAATTACGTGAAAGGCTGGTTCATCGTTGACCTTGTTGCGGCATTGCCGTTTGATTTTCTTTATGCTTCGGATGTTTACAGCGGCGAGGTCAGTATCTTTACTTTACAAATGGATTTTCTCATAACCTCCGGCAAAGAAGTAGCATAAACTCGAACTTAAGACCCGAGAGTCTGACGGACGTTTCCGCTTGCAAAATGAGAAATGCGCGATCTTCTCTTGAAGAGATTAACATTGAAAATTTATGGCGGGTTTTTTAACATTTTTAATCGAGACTCTTCTTTTTCCCGCGCGCGTTTCGATTCAGAGATTGATAGCGTTTTTGACCGTTGCGAGTTAAATCGCTCCCGAAGCAATTAATGACGTCAATTTGGCAAATCGACCAATCATATCGCTTCGGTTTACCGAAGTGACGTCATTAATCACTCGGGGAGCGATTTGACTCCCGTCGAAAACGCTTAAAGTGAGGAAAGATCCGCAAAATCCGAATCGGATTACTCGAAACTTAAGCTAATTAATTTGTTCCGTGATTAATAGAAAATCGATCGCGCGCAATGAGCTTAGGAAATTAATAGCGGAGGTTGCTGAGTTCAACTTTAGCGTGCGAAATATATTTTCACGCAAAATGGCTTCAGTTTTTTATAAACTCAGCAAAACGACATATTTATTTCAACGAATGTTCCAGGAATCGGCGCACAGCAATATTCATTTAGTGAAGCTCACGAGATTGCTGAGACTCGCGCGCCTGTTACAAAAAATGGATAGATATTCGCAATACAGCGCGGTAATTTTAACGATGCTCATGCTTTTTTTCATTCTGGTGGCGCATTGGCTGGCCTGTATTTGGTTCGTCATCGCCGAGAAAGAGAGATTGCGAAACGACAAGGATTGGGAATTGGGTGAGTTCTTCGTGAAGCACAATTTTCATGCAAAGTAATATATGTGCAGTTTCATTTTCTTTTTCTCTCTCTTTCGTGAAACACTCTATAAGTCACATCCTATACCTGAGAGCTAGATTTTCATAAAGCTACTTCTTCACAATAACCAGACACGTTTATATATATGTGCACATAGAAAACAATCTGAAGATAGTTTCCGTGATCTGTAAGAATCGTGATATCTATCTCACAAGAAAACATTCTACGTAGAACTGTTGTGAACATGGAAAACGTATAGAAGAGGTTTCTCTATCGAGAATAAACTCTGACAAGATTTACACAGACATTATTTGCCAATGTTATTAAGAAATTGTTTCTCGGAAAGTATCTCGGACCAGTATCCGAAGCAAAGACGAAAAGTAGAAATGTCAATTTTGTCATTAAATAACTCACCGTGATTTTTTTTAACCTTGGAAAAATACACAACTGAAACACAAACAGAGAGAGAGAGAGAGAGAGAGAGAGAGAGAGAAAGAAAGAAAAATGAAGTAGTGGAGATGTTCTTTAATATTTGTTCTTTCAGGTTGGATACATGCTCTGGCTGATAAATTGAAAATATCCGTGCAAAACGTCACGCACACAGAGAGCTACATAACGGCATTATATTTCACTTGTAGTAGTTTAACTTCCGTAGGTTTTGGAAATGTTTCGGCGAACACGTTCACGGAAAAATTCTTCTCCATTTGCACGATGCTGATTGGTGGTAAGTTTCGGCGCAGAATAATGTAATTGACGCGTCACCTGTGACAAAGTATCGAGTTTGATTACTATTTATGTGTTTCGTAGATTTTTACGTTTGTGTGTGTGTAATATTCCACAACGATTTATAAAATATTACATAAAAAATATTAATCAACAGTTAATCTTTTTGTAGTATCGATTTCGCAATAAAATAAATTAAATCAATCGCGTTCCGTGAATTCAACGTCGTGCTTGATGTGATTACATACATATATTTCTCACGTGCAATTTGCGTTGCAGCTCTCATGCACGCCGCGGTATTCGGTAATGTTACCGCGATCATTCAGAGAATGTATTCCAGAAGATCTCTGTATCAGACCAAGTTGCGAGATCTCAAAGATTTTCTAGTCCTGCATCAAATCCCGGAAGAACTCAAGCAACGGATGCAGGATTACTTTCAAACCATGTGGTCGTTAAATCACGGTATTGACGTGCACCGGGTAAGACCACCCTCTTTCGACTGGTTCAATTAAATTATCGTATCTTGTTTCTGCGAACGTTATAATTTCGCATGACGAGAGAACAATGTGACTTAACAATTGCGACAAACGTTCGTTGCGATAAAAACAAAATGTAAGTACAGTCTCTCCTGTGCAGACTCTTAAACAATTCCCGGAGGAGCTACGGGGAGACGTTTCAATGCATCTTCATCGCGAGATTCTGAGTTTGCCCATCTTCGAGTCCGCCTCTCAGGGATGTTTGAAGTTACTCTCGTTACATATCAGAAACAACTTTTGCGCCCCCGGTGAATTTCTCATCCACAAAGGCGACGCTCTCTCGTACATCTATTATCTGTGCAACGGATCCATGGAGGTCGTGCAGAACGGCATGGTGGTCGCAATTTTAGGTAAACCATAAACGCAAATCAATATCCGCGTTTACATAATTAATTTGCTTCATAATGGACGACCGGCCGCTGCCGGTGTACCGCAAAATTTATTCGCGACAAACGTTTGAATCTGACAAGCTTTACGTGCTCGATGATTTAAAACAGTTTTCGATGTGTAATACACCGCACCGAGGCAATTAATGTGTGTGTGTGTATGCGAAATTTCTGATGCGGTGTAATTTTTTGTTTTTTTCAAAGGGAAGGGTGATTTGGTGGGTTGCGATATAAACGTTCATCTGCAAAATAACGGCGGGGGCATAACGGGTTCTGGTTCGATCGACGTCATTGTAAAATCCAGCTGCGACGTCAAAGCGCTAACTTACTGCGATTTGAAGTGCATACATATACAAGGTTTAATCGAGGTGCTCCGACTCTATCCCGAGTTTCAGCATGAGTTTGCGAACGATATACAACACGATCTTACGTACAACTTGCGCGAGGGATACGAGGCAGAGGTAAATTAGTTTTATGTACTTTTCCGCGAGAGAGAAAATTGTTTTTTCCTTCACCATAAAGGTACCGAGTTTGCTCCGGTTACTTTAAACAAAAAAAACAAACAAACAAACAAACATATATAAAAAACATACATACAGAATCCTTTGCGATTATGAATATTTAATATAATATTTTATTTTAGATTTTACACACGTGTGCTCGAAAAAAAAAACAAGTTTTTATAGTATCTGAAAAAGTTCTAGTCTGGTTCAGGATTTACATTTACATATTTATTTTATACAGTTTTTGCATATTTATATATTTTTTCGTCATCTTTTTAATGCATTTGTACGCTCCAATATATACGCACTTTACACACATTGAAAAAAACCATGATTTTATCGAGAATTTTTTATTTGACAGTCGAATTTACCGGCCTTCTTTCTGCGTATACATTTTAGCAGGAATCCGATATAAATGGGCCGTCATTGATATTGCCATCCATCAGCGAGGACGACGAGAACGCCGCCGAGGAGGGTGAGACTTCCCCTTTAACTTCACCTCCAAACAAATCACCACTTCACAATTCGAGTCCGCGTCATGCAAAGTTCAGGTAAGAGATCATTATTGTATAAAAAAAAAAAAAAAAAAAAAAAAAAACATACAAAAGAGAACGGAAATACATTAACCACATAATGGAAAAAATAAAAATTGCTACGACCAAATGTAAAAGCGAGAGATAATGGACGGAAAAAAAGAAAATATGCGAACAAAAGGAAAAAGATAATCTGGTAGTTTCCGAACTAATCTCTCCCACTTTTTGCAATTAAACATTTTTTGTTCCTCTATTTTTGCAGAAAAACTCAATACCGTTCTATTGTTGTTGAACATTAAAAAAAAATTTTAATCTAACACACAACTTCATTTTCATTATTAATATAAAAATGTCTATTCCATGTGCCACGTGTAATTGTGCGTAAGAACAAATTATTGTAATAACGTTCCGAGTCTGTGTGTTTCTCTTGTGTTTCTCTTATGCACGTTGAATTTTATTTCGCTTTTCTTTTCTTATCATACAAAAGTACAAACACACGTGTATATTATTCTAATGTAAATGCAAGAGTCGCACAAAGTTAGTAAGCAGCACGGACAGACTCTCTCTTCGTATCGATTAGCGGTGTAAGGCAACGGCGAGAAACGAAATAAAAACATCGCGATACCAGAGACTCCTCACTCGCAATTTATCATTTTCTAGAAAGGAAAAATACCTTCTTAGTTATATCATAACACGATTTTCCGCTCGAAAGACTTTCAAGCATCCGAAATCTCGTTCAATCTCTGACTTCGGTCGCGACGGTATGTCTATTTTGATCGATAGTAATCCATTTTCGCGCGAATTTCTCTCGTTGTAAAATTCCCGCGTTGCGATTTTCCAATGTCGCGTTTTCTCACCAAGAGAAAGAGAGAGAGAAAGAGTTCTCAATATTCTGCAGGTAGAATAACGAATAAAGTTTAATACCGTTCGGAATACCAGGGACGATTACAGAGAAGGGAGACGAGCGGGCAAGGTGGTGCTGCTGCGAGGAGGGAGAGCAGCGCAGGTGGTTGTGCAGGAATCTATGGAGGAGCACATCCTCGGATCGGTCGAGAAACTCGATAATCAGTTCTCCACGTTGCACCACGACGTGGCTACGCTCAGTTCGGAGGTACTTTATGCAGATGTACTTTATAACATCGAGCCGATAACTCAATAGTTTTGATCCCTCAACTTTCTCGTGACTTTGATACAAGTTTGCGAAAGTTCGTGAGATAAAAATAAAAAACTTCTGACTGACGCTTCAGATACAATGAATTATCTGAAATTTATTATTTATCCAAATAGAACCAAACACGCTGGTTTTTGTGCGTAAAAATTTTTAGTCCCTCAACCTGCAAAGGTAACATAGTTATGCGTTTCGATCTTAAGTATTAAATCCATCAGTAAAAGAAAACTAATAAAAGTCAAAACAAAACTAATTTAAAGAAATTATATATACGTATGTACATAAAATAGATATAAGTATAACTTAAGAGAGAAAGAGAGAAAAAAAGAGAGAGACGAAATGACCCGCATTGGGTCGACAGGTGCGCAACGCTCTTCAGGCATTGCGGATACTCGCCTGCTCGCCCCAGAGCAATCCGAATCTGCCGACTCCGACGGCGAGCCGCGGCAGCGAGATCCTGGCCAGAAGTTCGTCCCATCCGCCCGGCGCCGTCTGCTGGAATCCACCGACGAGAGACGCGTCGACGCAGACGGACTGGGACTTGTTCGAGTCGTGGGTACGCGCGAATCCACGCAGGGTCCTGACAATCCTCGGGCTCGATCCGGACGTCGTCCTCACGCTGTCACCGCCGTCGCCCACTCCGTCGCCGTCCTCGCCCCCGCCACCGCCCTACGAACCCTTATCGCCGGTGGCGGGTTCGCCGCAACAATCGCCCTCGCGATCTCCGACGACAGGTAATTACGTTTCCGAGCATCTTACGAAAAGGAGGTGATAGACGCAAACAGCGCGAAATCGAGAAACGGCGTGTGATTTATTAACACACGGCGGCTTTTAATATCGACCAACCAAAAAAAAACCATTTTCATTTCAGTTCGAAAGAGGAGTGCTCTCTTGGGTAAGATACACATAACACGCGGCAGAAGAGCGTTTCTCATGGAATAAAAGAATATTTGCCCTGCAATTTTTCTTTTACAAAATACTCATGTGACACGGGAGAGAGATACGTCTCATCATGTGAAAGGAAGATACAACTCGTGGCGATTCCACGGACACGTGTTCGCCTGATGGAAATTTTCCGTCGTCGGGAAAACACTCCCTTGTGAAAAGAGCTTTTCCGTTACGGGAACCTTGGTAGCATTCCTTCTATATAGAGAAGGGATGTGTAATCCCAATGTGCGGTGATCGCTCGTGGTTTTTTCACAAGAAGAGACTTTGTAGAAAAGATTTTCCATTTTTTTTCAGGACTTCTTTTTCGGAAGTTCATATCTATCATATCGCGCGTAACCCGCGGGGTGACGGGTTATTATATCGGTGAAAGGTGTGTCTCTTCGCCTCCTTATACAGAAGAACATTCTCAGTAAACGCAGGTTATTACTCATACAACTATACGTAGCGATTAAATTAATAAGACTGAATTTTTTTACATTTCTTGCGGGCGCGCCATTTATTAGCACAAATTGATATATACGTATCTACAGGACGTATCGAAAACCGTATTAGAATCACACTCTCTCTCTTTTCTTCACTGTACTATAAGCTGTATAATAGTTTTCGATACTCCCTGTATACACTAAATATATTATTTTGTACATTTTATGTCGATTAAAACTTCATTAATTGAGTCTATTTATTTATTAATCTCCTTTTAATGTGTAAATTCATCGTTATCTCTCTCGCAAACTCTCTAATGTCTGTACTATTAGATATAGAACGTGTATATCATTTTCAGGAAGAAAATGATGTATCTTAATTAAGTTCTCTGTAATTGAATTCGCGCTTACCTGAGTCACAGCGGCGTAACTGTAAGGATATCGGTCTTCGCTAACGTTAATTAAGTTGTATGCCACCTCCCGCTAAAAGGGAGGCCTTTCCGATATTTTGCGCGGCTCCGTCGCACGTGAGGTAGTTCCGTGAAATATATCGAAAACCATAGGATTATCCACACAGAAGTTAGAAATTAACAATACTGATGTGCACAACACATGTCACTGTACACACGTCCAGTCTAGAGAATATTCGTTAACAATTGTTAAGTATAGATGTACAGATAGATAATAAACACTTCGCGATGCGGAAGAGAGAACGATAGCAAAGTGACGCGGCGCTGTAACGACGTGAAATATGAAAGTTATTTCGCCTCGTATAACATCCGACGATTCGAATCTACAAACTCTGTATCGGAAATAATATCTATCTATCTTATAAATACTTGTTAGAATCAATTAGGCGCGTAGATTAAAGCGACCTGAAAATATGTAAATATATGTGAATACGTTATTGAAAAAAATATGTGATAAGAGAGTGAGAGAGAGAGAGAGAGAAAAGCACGGCTTTGGCCATGCACGACTATTTTCATTCGAATATCTCCATCGTTATTTGTGAAAAATTGACATGCCGCTGTATGACGCACAAAACTCGATCTCGGGGTTTGTTTTTTTGGCAACGCAAACCTCGACTTTCGTTTGTTAAATATCAACTTTCGAATGTATATAGATATACTTTTTAATATCTTTAATTTACAATCGATATTGAGTAGTTACACGAGAGACCACATTTGTGGGGAAAAAAAAAAAGGACCAGTGAGACCTAAAACACGTACGGGCGATTTTTTTTCGTCGCGTGCGGTAATTTTACCGTAACGTTTTTCAAAACCCCTCGCGGCTACATCGCTGTAATAATAAATGTGTTTCATCTGTTTTCTACGGTCTCCTTACCGCCGCGCGGTTATTTTACCGCGCGACGAAAAAATCGTTCGTGTTTTAGACCTAATTGAGCTATTTGTCAAACGAATATATCCACCGGATCCATTTAAAATTCCTTTAATCGAATTAAACTTTATTATAAACGTGTCATCGTTACATAAAAGCGCAATAACACGCACATTTTCACAAATATCGCTGGTAAGAGAAAACGCTGTGTTTTATAAATATATTTCATATATTTTTTTTATTACTGTTTCTATAATATGCTCCTCGAGCGCGCATTATTGATTCAGAGCTCTAAATGTAACTATAATGTCAATGTCTAAGTAAAACTACTCGAATATGCGTAACACACTTTACACGCGACTTTTACTATATATTACCTTTTACACTTCTCACTGCGAAACGAAAACTTAAACTCTGTCGGATTCTCTACATCGTAATAAGATCAATAAGTACAAATATATAATGGAACAACTTTCTTTCTAATTATTCGCTCGAAAACAGGCAGTAAATTTGCTTAAAAGTATCGTTAAGAATAATATATATATTCCGATTCTCTAGTCGATTGTACAAGACCGACACGCGGCACTGATGCTGTTCAAGTTAATCATATTTATCGGTAGATCGTTTTTTTTTTTTTTTCACGAAGGAGGTTGCACTTCTACACAGAGAACAAGGAGTGTGAAAATAGGTATTAAAATATTCCCGCTATTCTACCTCCGTCTCTTTAAAGGAAAAATTTATTAATAGGACTGAACGTTTCTCTAACGGCAATAATGTAACAGAGTTCATTATAATGATATATCGAGATAGTTTACGCCGCAGGAATGCAAATATCAAAAGAGAGAGAGAGAGAGAGAAAAAGAAAGAGAAAAAGCGATATAAATTTTTATAAAATATCTATACTCTCTTACATATGCACACGTGCGCTCTGTCGTAGTAAGGGGTTGATGCAGAAATATGCGCGCAAAATAACTAAAGTGTACGAAACACGCCTCGAGATAATTTAAAATTCGTGTTTTTCAATAAATATATTTATCTCTAATACACATAGATACATATATTATATAAATCTAAACTATATATATATATATTTAGGAAACTCTTTAAAACCTGACGGCCTTACAAAATAAAGATTTATTTTTTTCACGACGATATAAATATTTGGCAACAAGTGTGAACGTATACGAAGCGAAGCGAATTCTAAAACCGATCCGCTAAAACAGTGAGCGAAGGACACGTGAAACGGAAATAAAACAGGAAATGCGATGCGGAGAGGGAGAAGAGAGACAGATTTCTCCGCCAACTTCATCTTCAGCAAAAAAAATGTATCTAAACGTTTGTAAATATTTTTCAACACTTGTACAATCTGCTTACAAATGACGTATTCTTTACGGTTTTTTTTGACAGATGAGAATTATAAATGTAATAAAATTAAAAATGAAAAAAATAATTGTACAAACAATACTATTGTAGAATTTTATATTTTACACATTTTATTTCCCATGCAGGATCGTCGGTTCCATTGTCTGCGCGATTTCCAATATCCTCTACAATCACCCGTTGTATGAAATATTGCGAGAAAGGCACAGCTCTTTCTTTTGATTGCGAATTTGAGAAGAAGTTTTTCCAGATTGAATTTTCCAGGAAAAATTTCACAGAGATAAAACGTTTCGGCGAAAAGAAAAAATGCACTTCGTATACTCGGATAATGAATTTATCGCGTGTTTTACTATCTTGTCTTTAGAGATCGGAGTTACCCTTTTTCGCGAAGAGCGCGCGCGTAGAAGATGAAGACCCGTCACTGCCAGCGTGTTTCTTCTTCGTCTGTAGATGCGCGACAGAGATCATCCGCGAGAGTTCGCGGGAGCAGAAAATAAACGTGTTACGGGGGGCTCGCGGCGCGGGCCATTTTTGGGATCCCCACCCGGGGGGGATCGTTTGCGTCTTTCCGTCGCCGCTTCTCGTCCGGCTGGCTTTTCCGTTCTCCGCTCAGATACTCGTCTCGCGCTGCTCCGATCGCTCGGGTTAGGGTAAGTGCATCCGCCGATAATGCGCTTTTTCAGTGAAGAAACGCTTCGCTTAATTATCTTCTCCCGCTGGTTTTTTCTCTCTTTTTTCTTTCTTCTGCCTTTCTGTTTTTCTGCGCTTTTTCCCGTGCGTCAGAGAGCGAGAATGTGGAATCAACCCTTGTCAGCTTGGAGTGGAGAAGAACGGAGCGGAAGTGGCGAAGACGAGAATGAATCGAATATATCGTTTGAAAGTGATACACACCACGTATGATCGAACTAACCAGCGGCGTTTGAAGAAGCTTTTTGGAGTTTGCTTTGCTCGTCGCGGCTCATTTGCCAGTGCTTGTAAGTAGATTCTTCGGGGTGTGTGATTCTCTTTGTGCGGATAGATCACGCTCGTCGATCGATCATTGAAAAGTATCGCGGTGCACGCACGTAAATTGGGAGAAAAAATGATCAAGTCCCGCGGAGAGGAAATAAAGTGGTTCAACAATTGCAAAAATGATATTTTTGACAATGATATTTTTTGAAATTGTCATGGTACGCCCGTAAGTATTTCGTGTTTGAACTCAATTTTTGGTGATCCATCCGCGCAATATTGTACATTAATTTCCGCCTTTTTAAGCGCTTTATGATTCTTTCTTTTGCGTCTTTTTATAATTCTATATAATTTAATTTGCATGTTTAATAAAAAGTTATCGTCAGTATTATTCTCATGCAAACAGCGTAAATCTGTTCGATCTGATGTTTCTGTATTCGATTTTCGATTAATATTCGAATTTAATATTCGACGACAGACGACGTTCGACTTCTTGCAGGAAGCTATATTTGCCGTTTGAAGAGCGAAGAATGTGGATAAAACGGCTTTGCAAGATTTTTTAACCGCGCGCTGCGCCACAAATAATAACACAGCTCTCTGCTAACGCTTCAGGAATTTGTTTTCGGATTAACATAAAACACAATGACGTAAGTAGCAAATGTCAACTTTGCATGTGCTAACACACATTTTCATCGAGCGGTAAACACATTTCAATTAACGTTATTTTCGACACGTACTTGATGACTCCCGCGCGAATTGTTGCAATTGTTTTTTTAGCAACAACAAATATAAATACAGTAATGTCATGTTTGACATGAAATGACATGTGCAGCAATGCTTTCGGTACGCTATTAATATCTCGGGGCTAAATTAATTTAAAAAAACATTAAATTTAAATAACATTCGATAGTAAAAAAAATATCTGAAACTTTGTCAATTTTTTCGTAGTTTTTTTTAAAAAAGTTTATACACAAGTTGTGCTAAATATTTTTTCTTATTTGTTTTTATTTTTTATGTTTTTTTTTTATTCTTGCTACAGTTTCTTTTAGCAACGTGCGGGTATTCAAGACACGTAGCTTTATGCTTATATTGAAAATCAATATAACATATTATATTGATTACATGCAGCTCTGTCTTTTTAACGGCGTTTCTGCTTTAACACACGTTAAATGTTTTTCCATCCTGAAGTCATCGTGTTTGTAAATTAATCATGCATCACTCTTACAAAAAAAATAATATATTAAATACATTTCGTTTAAATTGCATTCCCGTTGGCGAAGTTTTAGTTTTGTCATAAAAAAAGGTAGGCGGTTTCCGCGAAAACGGCGGAAAATACACGCGCAAGTTCGGCATATACGAGGGCGTAAAATTCGCGCGCGAGACGAAATATCCGCGGCTATCACGAACTTAGTCGGCGAAGTTTTGTAAAATGCTATTAATACGCGTCGGTTAGATCGAATGTCGGTCGGTGGTGGCGGCCAAGTAAAGCCCGTTCTTCTGGGTTAAACTCGTTACGTTTTGGGCTTCTCTTCTTGCGCGGCGCCGCCGCCACGGAGCGTCCGGAGAGCAACGTCTCTCTCTCCGCTACCGCCGTCGTCGTCGTTCCGCACATATTTATAGAATCGGGCTGCGGGATGCTATTTCCGTAGACGCTCCGATGCGTGCGATCCTCCTCGTGCTTACGCGTTGCGATCAGCCGCCGGAATTGTGGCTTGCGGAATATCGGAGACCCGATGGCTCGCGAACCTCGCTTGGCCAGCATAACATACCTTAGTCGAATTGCATCCCCCGCCCGAGAGATAATGGAGGATCCAAAATTACGTTATCGCCAAGAAAACACAAATCGTTTGCAAAACACTCGCAATACGATGGAATTTGATATGCGTGTGCGTTTCAGATCCAGCACACTTGATAATTTCGTTGGGACAGTCCTCGAAACAAAGCCGCCACCATGGATGTCATCAAGAAGAAGATGCAAGCGATGAAGCTTGAAAAGGACAATGCTATGGACAAGGCGGACACCTGCGAGGGGCAGGCGAAGGATGCGAATATGCGCGCGGACAAAGTCCTCGAGGAGGTCGGGGATCTCACGAAGAAATTGACTCAGGTCGAGAGCGATCTAACGGCGAACAAACAAGCCCTTGAGCAGGCCAACAAAGATCTTGAGGATCGCGAGAAATCTCTCACCAACGTGAGCTTTTTGTTCGGATGTTTATGTCTTCGTTATTTGCTCTGTTATGCGCTCCGAATTCTAATTGCACTATGTCATTTTCAGGCTGAAGCCGAGGTCGCCGCACTTAATCGCAAAGTCCAGCTTATCGAGGAGGATCTTGAGCGCTCGGAAGAACGATTGAACACCGCGACCGCCAAGTTGACCGAAGCTTCGCAGGCCGCCGACGAGTCCAGCCGGTGATTATGTCATTAATTGTTACACGCACTGTTAAGTCGCACTCACTTTCGTACGTTGAGTATTTCACATCGCGCAATTGTCTTGCAGTATGTGCAAAGTGTTGGAAAATCGCGCGCAGCAGGATGAGGAAAGGATGGACCAACTGACAAACCAACTGAAGGAGGCTCGTCTGCTCGCAGAAGACGCCGACGGCAAGTCCGACGAAGTGTCTCGCAAGCTGGCCTTCGTTGAAGACGAGCTCGAAGTCGCTGAGGATCGCGTAAAATCTGGCGAGGCGTAAGTGTCAGATTGCCAAAAGGTAGATTCAACATAAATTCATTCTTCATTTTCTTCTTTTTCCGTAGCAAAATCATGGAGTTGGAAGAAGAATTGAAGGTCGTTGGTAACAGCTTGAAATCTCTGGAAGTCTCCGAAGAGAAGGTATGACTAAACTTTAGCACAGCGTGTCACACATTTCTATCATTCATTTTTATGAGAAAACAATACTTTTCTTGTAATAAAAGTATGCTAATCTTATTTTTTTATTTAAAATGATTGTCACGACCACCAATCTGCATTTTTAGGCCAATCAACGAGTCGAAGAATTCAAGCGTCAACTAAAGACCTTGACAGTAAAACTAAAGGAAGCCGAAGCCCGCGCCGAGTTTGCCGAAAAGACCGTCAAGAAGCTCCAGAAGGAGGTTGATAGGCTCGAAGGTAAAAAATTCTATTTTTTATACATAACCGAATCTATGGTTTAGCAGCCCTCTAATAATTGACACTTATTTTTTTTAATTGTTATCATTTTTGTCTGATTATTTTTTATTTGATGTTATAGTAGAATTAATTTGGATTTTTATGGCAACATTATTTTAGTTTTCTTGTTACTCTTGAAAAAAATTGACAGATCTTTAGAATGCTTAAAAATTGGTGACACAAAACATTCTTTCCTTACTTTTCAGATGAACTTGGCATCAACAAGGACAGATACAAGTCGTTGGCCGACGAAATGGACTCGACATTCGCCGAATTGGCAGGATACTAGATCATTTTATTATTTCGTTACGCTTGTGTCTAATAACTGTATCAACTTTCTTCTGGGGAAAACAACATCTATATGTTTGTGCCACCTGTTGTGAAGAGTTCGACGTGATTGAAAAGAAAACGGCTGAAAAATACGCTTTTTTTTGAACATACGATACAAATCACGTTCTCACATTATCTTTGTAATTATTTAATTAATATTGTTATTATATAATGAAGTTACCAACAGATAAGCAGGTCGTAATCACAATTTTACTCTGTTACATTTATTGTACGGAAGATTAAGAAAAATTAAATAAAATAAAACAATATAATAAAAAATATACAAACTACATACATGTATATAAAAACACATAATATTTATCCTGAAATCTGTATTAAATTCCCAATAGTGAATTAGATTCATCTCACAGATATCAAGAAACATCGACACACAATTGTTTAAGATATATATATATATTAATATATATATATATTAATTTTTTAATAGATTTAATGTGAATGTATACATCAAAATGGCATACAAATCCAGTTTCATCTTGTACTTATATTTCACAAAGTCATCGATCATTTTATATTCCGCATTTCATCATTTATTCATCTACTATGTACATGTGTAAATGAGAATCATGAGAATTTATCATTCTTGTGCGCACGCGCGCGGCATCTCTATGACTTTTTTTTTATACAACAATGATCTAGAAGTTCTTACAAAACCGCACAACAATAAACTTGAATGACTAAGCAATCATAAATATATAACGATTAAAATCAATCAAGTAAATTCAAGTATATATATAATTCATACAGTACTAGAGTACAATCATCAGTGTATCATCGATATACGTACACAATCATCGTTCGAACATTATTATAAAAATCAACGATCCGTATCCGTAAATATATGTATGTATAATATCTACTATGTATTTTGCGAAACTTTTTACAATTATGTGTGTGTGTGTGATCTCTATTCATATATTATAGATAGATAAATAACAACTTGATTAGAGGATCACGCTGTGTGTGTGTGAACACAAAATATTTTATATATTATTATTTATACGATATAATAAAAATGAAAGCGTGATTACGGATTTTTAAATCGCAAGAGCGAGATAGAGAGAGAGAGAGAAAGAGAAAGAGAGAGAGATAGAGATAGAGATAGAGATATTGCGTAATCGTGCAATAATAATCGAGCTGAATATCACATCACTACAATAAAACTTTATATATGTACTTGTATAACTACATCTTGATTCGATCTGTTTGCAAAAACGAGCTTCAACGTTCATAAAAAATCTCATTTGCGAAATTACGACAAAAAGTATGTCTGAAAAAGGCATCTAAAAATTACATCTAGTCTTATTAGATTTTTTTTCTCCTGTCCGTTGATACAGAGATGTAAAAAATATCTTGTACGGGTGTTGTTTGTATCATTTGATTACACGACAGAAGCTTTTATTATTTTATTACAACAACAAGCTTTGGTGTTCTATTGCATATGTGTAGTAATTCATCAAAATGAATATAAACCTCTTGCACTTCACCGCGCCAATTTTACGTCCCAATATAATGTAAGATGATTAAAACATTGGCGTTAAAACGACTAACGTCCATATAACATGTAACATAACGCATTAAACTCTGTGGTATTTCGCAATAAATTTGTTACAGTTATTAATATGTGCGCGCTGAGCTACTTTATATATAAGCAGATACAATATAACAAAGCTGCAGTCCACTATAGTATTTAAACGTACGATTCATATGTGTAAAATTAAATTTGCTTTGATATTTTGCCTCTTACAATAGATCTGTCGCACAAATTGATCTGTTGTTTTTAAATGGAATTACAAAAGTTTTGCTGAAACATTCACACATACACACACACACACACACACACACACACACACACACAAAATGCAAACAAATTTATTTGTAAGTAGAAAAAAATTTGATACTTTATACAATTTTGTTACTAATATATCATTTAAAATACATACATCAGATACACATTAATGCAGTATAATCTCCTATAATCCAGTCTCACTGCTCTGTTTTTCTTCGTAGTCCGATTGCAAACTCGACAATTGCAAACGCGACGTTATACGGAGGTAACACACTGCATTAAAAGTACTAGAAGAATTTTAAAAAATTCATGTAAATAACATGCAAATAAAAAGTATGAAAAAACATAGAATAGACAATTTTATAAAATCAAAAAAAAAACTTTAAAAAATGCCACGTAGATGTTTGATGCGATAGCACTTTGAAAGACTTTTTTTTTTCGCTTATTGGTGTTTCGTACAACAACGTACGCCAAAATGGCATAACATCGAGTATTTTAATCGACAAGCACACTTAACGCACACAAGCACATATGAATCAATTGTACTGGACGTACCAGTGAATTCTATTCTATACTAGAATAAATATAGCTCGCTGCAGTGAAAAATGGATGTGAAAGAACGAACGAGAAAATAGAGAAAAAAAGAAATACCATTGACAATTCACTAGAGAAAAGACAGAGAGGGAAATGGTGTTTACATGAGCAACTTATCCATCTTTCTCAATTTCAATCTAAGCATTGGAGCAAGCATTCCAGTATAACATAGAGTTAACCGCCTGTAAAAACATAACTGCGTGATATTTCGCACATGTTTTCACACATGTTTTTAATCACACTTATCAACAACACATCGCCGAACTAGTGCCTTAAAATTATACAATATATAATTCTTTGCTATCTCATTTGTAACTTTATCAAAAACATTAAACTATTTCACACGTATCAATTGCACGTAACATCTTGACTGTTCTACGATACGAAGTTTTATATATTATCGTTGTGATCATACATATATTTTATAATAGAGAAATATCCCAATGCAATGTAAAGACGTATCACAAAGCAAAGAAACATTTATGTGACAGCTGCGTAAACATGCCGTACAAACTGCAATGCATATGTGTAGTATTTGCGACAAAATTATATTACAAATTTGAAAAACAAGCTGGCAAAAAAAGAGATTGTTGATATATGTTGATATATGATCGTATATACCTACCCAAACATTGAATTCTTTTGCAACACACATTAATCCTTTGACTGCAGCGTCGTGTTAACTGCATGATTAGCACTTATTAATATTCATTTGTATCTCCTCTCAGAATTTCGAGGGGGAAACTGGCCTCGTCGAGTAATACTAAGATACTCTGTGTGTAGAGCTTTACATACGTAGACGCTCATACATGTGTGTACAGGATATGTCGATTTGTGACAACGTATATGTACGTGTAACGTCCGCAGCCAAAGAATTAAGTTTGGGTTTTACAAGAATTTCTTATGATTTACTCAAATCGATCTACATAAAAAAATCATCATTTTTGTAATTGCATTTTTGTAATCCCTCTTATCCCTGACAGTGCAATTTGCAGGTAGAAAATATTACGGCTGGGATACAGAAGGAATTTCTTAAGGTATGTATGTTATAGAGAATATCCTAAACATATCACACGCGCGTGCGAATTGTCGTTAGAATCTTCTTTCGCACACATATTTCCTATGCGCAAATACACAAGATCATCACACTTTTTTATAAACTCGCTGTCACTGTACGTTAACACAAGTATAGTCTATATACGATCTGTACAAAAATATCAATAAATATTGTGTAGTCTCAATATAAATAAGTAAACTAGGCTTTTTTTATGTTTCAAACACACACACACACACACACATACACACACGATGAAAAAAAAAAAAATACGTCTACGTTAAAAATATGTTTATATATTACAAAGCAATGACACACACATGACACGGTGTTCGTGCTTACAATTATTTCTTGTATCACTAAATCAGTGCAATCATACGTAATACATACAATGTACGATAAGAAATCAACTTCTTTTCTGCGTAGTAGATAACGCCCGATAAATGCAAATGTTAATATGTTTTTAGTGCACCAGCAAAATATTTTATAAAGTACTGCGGTTTCTCGTTAATAAAGAAAATTTTGGTTTTCAATTAAAGGAGCAAATACGCTTTTTTTCTTTAGATAAAACTACGAATTATCTCGACCGATAAAGAAAAAGAAAAATTAAAATAAGAAACAATTACAGAAGCGTACGTGACAGAGTGACATCCCGTTGTCAAAACACAGGATTGATCGTAAATCTGTCACACGTCTTGTTATAACACAAGTTAAATTTCTTTCTTCTTAACTACTTGGTACAACGTGTGCCAAATCTCGTCGTATATTTTATATAAAAAAAAAAAAAAAAAAAAAAAAAAAACACACACAAATATAAGTTTTAAATTCTTTAAGGATTTATTTAAGTTTTCCGAGAAATATAAATAAAAACTCTCATTACTCAAAATTGAATTCCTCTTTTTGGAATTTTATACGCGTTTATACTTGCCAAAACTCTTTCTGAGCAAGATAAACTTCGTGCAATCTTATACAAGTATGTATACAAGTTAACTGTGTGATACCTTACATCACAGGTGGTCAAGATGCAGAGAAAAACTGTTGAAGACGCTGTACAGTTCTACGATCCAATGCACACAAGTCGAAATCGAACGTCTTCTTCGTGATTTCATATTGCCCGGTCTCTGCGATTAGCTGCACTACTCTCTGCAGCTCTTGATTATCTTGCAACGCCATTATTTTGTGTTGCAGATCCTTCAACTGAGATACATAGTCCTCGGAAAATATCGGCGGCTCATTGATCTCCACGTCAGTGCTGTTTGTAGAATCGGGAGCTACCTGTTCGACGTAAGTATCGACATCCTTGTCATTGACCACTTGATCCATCAAATCGACACGATCGTCTTTCTTGAAGTCTTTGTCCTTTTTCACATCCTTCTCCGAATGATGAACGGCATCGCCGTCCATCGCGACCGGGGACTGACTCGATGAGACTGGCTCCAAAGGTGGAGAATTCGATTTTTGACGTTTCGCTAAAATCTCTTCGTCTTCTTTGTTTCTCTTTCTCTTTCGACTTTCCTTCTCTTCACTCCTTTTGGATTTGTCTTTTTTACTACGATCGCTCTTATCCTTCTTTATGTCCATCGATATAGCGGGAGAAATTGGTTTCGCTATTTCCACAGGTGTGGTGGACATCGCAGGTTCCGTTTCCTTTTTTATATTAAGCATGTTTTTGCTTTCAGGTAACGAGTCATCGTCTACCGAAGGTGCCGAATCGCTGCTTTCTTTTTCCGGTACCTCCGTTAAAAGAGTGGACAGTGGATTTCCGCCGGACGTGGCGGAAGACGCGTGGTTTTGTTTTTCACTGCTGTCTTTACTTCTTTCCCGTTTCTCCTTCTTTTCCCTGTCTTTGCTGTCTCTCTTGTCTTTCTTGTCTCTTTTTTTATGTTTGTGCTTCTGTCTCTCCTTGTCGCTCTTACCATCTTTCATTTTCTCAGATTTCTCACTCTTCTCTGATTTTTCCACTTTTATCGCTTTGTCGTCTTTCACCTTGTCGTTTTCCTTCGATGGTTTTGGCGATTTTCTGCCGTCTCTCGATGACGATTTATATTCTTGGGTTTTCTCTTTATCTGGTTTTTCCACCTTGTCTGTCCTTTCGGGTTTCTTCTCGCTTATCTTCGTGATGTCTTTAACAGCAACTTTATCCGCTTCTTTGTATTTGTCCTTTCGTTCCTTGTCTTTGTCGTCTTTATGTCTTTTCTTCTCTTTCTTTCTCTCAGATTTAGACGAATCTATTCCATCACTTTTGGAATTACTCTTCGTTTTCTCTTTATCCTTACTATCCTTTTCTTTTTCCATACTCTTCTTCACTTCCTTCTCCTTTGATTTGGGAGATAGAGAATGCTTTGCAGATGGTGGAGGAGGAGTTGATGACTTCTTTACAGCAACAGGTGACGGAGGTCTCTTGCTTCCAGGACTTGAGTGACTCTTACTCCCAGGACTAGGAAGATCTTTCTTAGATCTTTCTTTACTTTTAAGTTGATCCTTAGAACTATCTCTAGTCTTTTTATCTTTCTTATCATCTACTTTGTCTTTTCTACTGTCCTTGTGAAGACCTTCCTTCGCTTTAATTGTTTTTTCTATTTTGTCAGATTTTTCAATCACAGCAGAAGGCTTAGAAACTATATTCTTATCAGATTGGCTCATTTTCTTGCTGTCTGGTGATATTTTCACAGGAGCTGTTTTTATAGGAGGGCCAAACAAATCATGAAACGAGTTAGAAGTTTTTGACTCAGAAATGCGATGCTTCTTGTTCTCACTGCCGTTTAACTTTGGTTTGCCAATCAATGTTTTTGTGTCATTTTTCTCTAATGACCCATCTCTACTAGATACCATAACCTAAAATAATTAATTACTTTTGATTTGTTTTTGATCCATGAATCCTTTCTCCTGTATTTATTTATTATCTTCTTTAAAATGTTTATAATACATCTTTAAAAGAAACTTGGAATGACTTTCAGTATACAATCGTAAAATAAAAAAAGCTAATAATTTAATAAACTTAAATTATATTCAGGTTTTTTGTAGTAAATATAAAAAAAAGAGTTAAATTAAATATCAATTTTATAAAAATGTGTATTCCTATGGTCTGTAATAGCCAGCCAATTAATTCTTCTCTCTTTGATCATATAATAATTCTTATAGATTTTAATATGTATAAATATTATACTTACACCTCCACCTTTCAATAACTTTTTTCTAAATTCATCAGAAGGATTACGAAATATTTCTGTATGGCGAGTGACATTATTAATAGGTGGGCCACTTGGCTGCAGATGAAGATCATATGTTATTTGGAATTTTTTCGGTTCATCCTTATTTCTCAAATAAATTTCTATAGGTATTATGAAGCCTGCATAGCCAGATTCCTTTACTACAAATGGTGGTTCTTTCAGCACTCTTTTGGGATTCCGAAAGGTGTCATGTAACAGGAATACCACTGAAAACATTAAGTTTTTAGTAAACAACTTGTTTTATCTTATCTTTAGTCAGAGTTTTTGTAGACAAAACTACTTAACTTTTTAAGTACTTTGTTTTATATTATGTAAAGTATATCATATCTATAAAATCTGACATTGTGATAATTTAAGTCAAAGTTTTGAACTTTCAAAAGTTGATAAATAATGTAAACAATAAAGAAAAAAACGGATAAAATTGCAGATTTGCAGAAGTTACTCAACTTGTATCTCTAAATACATTAAACAGTACAACAGTGAAAAAAACTGGTAGACCAGTAAATAACGTACCTTTTTCAATGTATTGATATATATCGGCATTGTCAATTCCACGTACAAATACTTCCCAATCGTGCGTGTAACCCTCCGGAGTGGTACGCATCCGCAGTGTCGACGTGTGTCCACATTCCAGAGTGATGCGGACTGCCATCCTCTCTATTGCCACAAAAGTCACTCACTCGTCTCACTCGATGAGGAAAACACCAAGAAAAACAACTAATTTCGCGCGGAGACACTGAGTGTTATTACATTTTCAGTCATATTCCGAGAGGATGCTGCAAACAATCGGTCGCGATATCTCCCAATCAGGCGCGAAACATCTTGACCAACCACACGCGACCGTAAAGCATCGTGGTCACGGGGGGTTGACAGTGGTTCTTTTCTGATTTTCCGAGGCACGAAAAATTCCGGAGCGCCTATCACTTCTCGGCGCTCTAGTTTTGTATGAAAATGTTTAACCGCCAACCGTAAAGACCGACGCAAACACCCGCGATTCTGACTAACCGGAATTATTCACCCGTCTCGTCGTTCAGCTTTGAGCTTCAATTATATCACGGGCTGGACCGGATTCGATTATCAACAGGTAAAGCGTACACCAACGAGACTCGTCGGCATCGTCGACAATCTTCACCGTGTGATGCATGTAAACCTTGTGTCCCGCACTCTTCGCCCCTCTGAGAAAATCGAAGTCGCCATCTGTCGGTGCGAGATAACTCGATTAAGGCTTGTTTACATGTATTTACGACATTCGCCAACGTGTTATGCGTGATAAGATACAACACGATAGCCAATCAGCATTTTGCTCTTACAGAAGAGCAACATATTGATTGGCTATTGCGTCGCTTCTAATCGACCAATCGCATTGTAACATTACGGTAATATTTGCTGATTCATACACAAATTGCCATAGCTGTAAGAACACCGTAAGAATTAGCCAATTACATTAAAAATTTTCTAATCATGAAGTTACCATTTTCAAATATAAACGATTGTAATTGGTCAATTTTTACGGTATGTCTTACGGTTGTTTACAGTGATTTGTAAGCGATGACCCTTAAAGTTTAACACATTTGCGAAAGATCCACAGATGGAGCTAGTGGTGAGAATGTTGCGCGACAACAAGACGTGTCGGTAAGTCTGAATAAAAAACATTGTTTGTATTAACGTAAATAAATAATGCTGCTCATAAATTAACAAATTAATAAGTTTAACCGTTTGTATACATTTAAGATTACATAGAGAAATATTTTACATAAAAACTGTTTTAATTTATTAAACAAAACTAATAGTTTTCCGTCAATTTTAAGAAACAGATGATAACACGAATTTTAGTATTTGTAAGTATAACGTGAGAACGCGTGTGCATTAAGATTTAAATTTAGCGCCATTTTCCCACCGCTAGTATTCTAACTTGCTAGTTATGGATCGCTCGCCTAAGCGGCGCTGAAAGCGGCGTCTCCCTCTCTTAGGCTTCGAGTTTGAACCCCTATTCGTGTTCAACATCCGGCGCAGCAGCAACATAGCAGATGATCATCATAGCCAGAAAGAAGATCGTCGCGAATGTTTGTGTCTACCCCTCGGTCACAGTTGAGGGTTCAACCGAGTTGAGGTAAGTGAAGCGACTCGTGTTTTGTAAAGTCGCTCGACGGAGTTGCGCGCGCAATTCACGCAGTTTGAATTCGCTCACCGCGAAAAGTCGCGCGGTGAAAGGTGGTGTTTCCACACGCTGGAAGGGGTGTTAGGTCTCCCATGGCCGTCGCCGCGAAGGGTCGCAACGAAGAGAGGAGTGGGAGAAGCCGATGCTGCGGGGTGCGTTTCCCGCGCGACGCGCACGTGAGCGCAGCGCCGAGCAACGCGAGTGTCTCGCGCATCAACACATCGAGCGGGAAACGTCAAGCGCTCGCGCCATGAGCGGCGCGACAGCTTTGGTCAACTTCGCGACGTAGGACTCGTGACGCGATCTGTTTTTCGATACTTATCGATACCGCGAAGTGACATTCGATATCGCGAAGAAAAACTTTCTCGAAGGGACACTCTTGGGATGTTCGTGTAGTGCAAAAAGTCGGTTCGCGAGTGCCGTGAGTGAAAAGGAACACGAAGTGGGAAACGATTTTCGTTTGTCGAACTGTCCGTGTTTTCGTCGTGCGTCAAGTGTATCGCAAACAACAAAAACACGTTCGAGATTTGGTGATAGCGGAACGGTAGTAACCGTTGTGGTTATTTACGTTGTCGGGTCGACAAAATGTGGCGGTAGTTTTCGTCCTATCTTATCTGTAAGCAGCCACGCGCCGATACAATGAGAAGTGAAGCGGCTTATTAAAACCTACTTAAGTTTTCAAAGAAATCTAAATATTGTGTCGGTAGACTCTCGTAGATAACAACAAAGTGACTTTCACCGCTCGTCTGTTTCAATCAAAATATATCTGCAACAAATATGTTTATCTGAAGGTTACAGAAGTATCGCTTAACATGTCGCTTTCGTCGCGGAAGATTGAAAAGGAAATAAGATAGGGACTGCATCGGTAGGTGAGCGCTGATTTCAGATAACCGCAAAAGTGTCACCTTGAGCACAATGGAGGAAATCGAGAGCATGCCTGTCGCCCAGACGCCGCACGTCTGTGTGAACTACAGCTTCCAGCTTCAAAACAGTACGGACAGCGGTTATCTGTCCACTCTCACACCGCATACCAGCAGCTGTACGCTGACGGTGACCGGCTACAGAACGCGGTCTTCTTCCGGAGCGCTGTCCGCCAAGAAGCACTACAGATTCCGTCGGGATCCTATTCAGTGCGAGAAATCGCAGAGAGTCGCGCGCCGTTCCAAGTACAGTCATCTGAACACTTCTGATCCCGAGATTCACCCCGTCTCCGAGATCTCGTCCGTCGAACATGACTCTGTGCTAGAACCGTCATGTGTGAGTATCAATCAGAGCCTCGGCCTAGTGCATTCCACTCCGAGCTGCGCCAGCAACGAGTGCGACGAGGTTCTCAGGAACAGAAGCGAGAAGAAATGGAGAGCTCTGGTGCCCGTCACACCCGCGTCCGAGAATCGGAAGCTGAGCGAGCTGTGCATCACGGACCTGGCCGCCACGTCGGAGATCAAACCGAAGAAGCTGGACTTCAGCTACCGCGGTCTGGTCGCGACATTGCGAAGCAACAGCAGATCCGGTTCGGATTATGCCGGAAGAGAAAAGGTCGACTTTTTGTCGCTTCTCGGTGAGGAGAGCAACCATCTGCACGTAGTTTCGAAAATCCTAGCTTATCTCGGACCTCAGGACCTGTGCTCCATTAGCATGGTGTCCACAGCGTGGAGGAGGATTTGTGAAAGAGACTTAAGTGCCAAGAAGAGGAAAATGAGTTATATCCTGTGCAAGCAGAACATCAAGGAGAATTTGAGGTTGGCGAAGAAGATGAAGCACGAGGAAGAGTTGCAGACGAGTCCTAAGAGCAGACACTACGCTAGGAAGGGGTGTCTATTGGATGTGCAGAACTTGCTGCAACTCGCTCCGAAGCAACTTGCAAACAGTCCGCCCGTGTCGCCGAGCAAATTCAAGTTTCATTCTTTTGTCAAGGTGAGTGAAACTTGTATTTGGAAATTTTGTATTGCTTTCACACAAATCTCTCTCTAGGGTGAGGTATCTGCTAGACTTTGTCGCAAGACTATTTAAAAATCATTTTCTCATTTCACGATATTTATAACAATATTTTTCTTATCTCAAAATAGCTTTTTATTTACGTATATTTAAAAAACAAATTTACGTGTTAAAATTTACAATGCAATTTCGTGAGAAAGATCGCGTTGAAGTCAATAACTGAAACGACATGTGCAGATTTCGAGGAACCGCGAGCGTGTTACACCTTTCTCAGGGTTCTCGTATTCGACACCCCACGAGCTAATGTATGTTGCGTTCCGTCGAGAATCGTGTTCGTCGCGTATATCTTGTATAACAGCCAGATAGATATGTAATTCGCGCTGTTAACATTTGAAGGGTATTTTCTTCTTTTTGATGCACTACGCGTGACTCATTTCAACTGAATAATAATAATATAATATATAATATATTAACAATTAATAATAAGGAATATAATATATTAATAATAATAATATAAAATATAGACGTGAGTTACACTTGCGTTACTGCATAATATTCAAATGCGACTGGTCGCACATCTAACATCCGTTGACAAGATACAACGTCCGTTTTTCTAACGCTAGTGCGACTTCGGACGCACACAATACAGCTCTATTACACGTTTCGGACTTCCAGTATTGTGAACCTCGAGAAAATCACGACATCCCTAGAGAGAGAGAAAAAAAACAGAAAGTTCTTTCTGAAGTTCTTCGAAATTCCATTGAAATATTTCTTTGAGTTTTCTTTTTTCTTTTTTTACATTCTATTTTTCTTTAGAATTTTTCACATTTTGCGTGTCTGGTGGAATTCTTCTGTGGATTTCACGTTTTTTTGAAACGTTGTACTTTTTGGATAAAAAAACTATCAAGTTTTAGTTTGTAGATAAGATGAAAAGGTGTTTGTACATATTTAATTCGTAGCGCGATACATGTTAATTAACGAGTAATCGATCTCATCTCTAACAAAATTAATAATAGAATGACGCGAATATAACGTTATTGCGTCAAGCGTGTCGAAACCCGTAATTAAGGATTGTTCTTCGTCATTTCGGTGCTCGTAATTCTTTCACGCGAGCAGGAAACATGACGGCTAATTACCTCGGGCGAGCCGATAATCGATCGCTCGGTAGTCTCGGAATTTCCTCGACCAAATGAGCATTCGCGTAGTTCGCGCGCGCAAAATCGAATCGCGGCCAGGTAATTGTTTCGATTGTCAGATCGTTATTTTGACGTTGATTTATCGTCATTTTCGCTTCGAGCCGTCCGTGAGGGATAATTGCTTCGTGAGTCGTTAAGGCCTCGAGATAAGCGAGATCCGTCGACGACGCACAACGCTGACGGATGCTCATCCCACGAATGATGAGATTCTGCGCGGTTTGTATAATAACTTTTTCGCGTGCGCGCAGCGATCTATTTTGAAATGTTTAACAATAATATATTACAAAATAATACATTGCGAACGACATGCAATTTTAATTGTAAGACATAACACGTCTCATAACGTTCTTCGCAAACGTTCCTTGACTGCAACAATTCTCTCGTCGCGGAGGCTAGTGACTCTCGCAATTCCGCGAGAGGAATTATGACCGAACGTTCAAACGTCTTTATGTAACGTCAATGAATAATCCCGTAGTTGCGCGTAGTGTCATTTCCGCGCAGATATTCTCATTAAGTTATCCGGCACGAGTTCGGTTCCGCCGAATGTCCGTAAACTCTCGGCGCGAAACCCCGGCGAGACAAACGCGATGATTTACACGCGGAAATCAGTCAGACAACGGCGTGAAGAATCACAGTTGACAGTGACGTACGTGCTTTCTCGTTGCCGTCGTCTCACCGACGACTACCCCGCTTCTTCTCTCGTTTTTTCTCCCTTTCCTTCCCTCCTCATCGCGCTTTCATCGAGCGCGATGCATTCCTCCTCGCGTTAGATTGCGATAGCGGATGCAAGTGGCGTACACCTCGAGATCCTTTGTTGCGTTCGCCCAACGATCGCGCGCAGAGCTTGCGGTTGCGCGCTTGTGTGTCAAAGTCGCCGACCACACGTTCGCACACGGCGTCGCGCCTTCTCTATTGTATATCGGTGCGCGAACAACGATAAAACGCACCCTTGCAACACGTCTGTGTCGCATTCCGTCCGCGACACACTTCACAAAAACAGCTCACACGGTTTAACTGCAAATAACATTTACTCGTAATTCCGAACCTCCTCCTTGGAGTTTGTTTTGCTCACCACCATCTTTCAATAAACTCTCTTCAAAAACTTATTTAAAAAAATTAATTTAATATGTAAAACTATTTTTCCGTTAAAGAAACAACAGGATGTAGAAACTTGAAAGAAGTTGTGGGAAATTTTTGAAATAGTTTTAAATTGAATAAAACGCGTCAGACCTTCACTTTTAAGAACGGTTAAGGATTAGGGATTAAAGTCGGATTTTCAACAGCTGTCGTCGTGAGCAAACTTTTCACTTTCTTTCCCGGCTTGAATAAGTCATCGATTGATAAAGTTTTTAAGAGATCGTAAGATATTACATAGGAAGGGCGAGGTAAAAAATATTACGATGCAAAAACGATGATTGGATCGTAAATAAAATTTTAGGATGAGAGAGAGAAAGAGAGAGAGAAGACGTGCGAAGAGAAGTCGACATTACGGATCGCATTGCGAACGAATGCGCAACGTTGTTTTAGTGCTCTTCGCCAAAATTGAGTCCGGCGGGCGATATATCAGAAAAAGAGAAGAGGTCCGGTCTCTTCGTGCGCATTTAAGCAGAGAGAGAGAGAAAGAGAAAAAGCTAAGAGCGAGCCCCGGCACTCTCGTTTCTCTCCTCTAGATCGCGAGTTGCCGTCCAGCCTGCGGCGAAAACCAGCCATGGCAGAACAATGCGAATATATTATGGTATCTGGCACTAAAACAAAGGGTGGACAGAGAGAGAGCCCTTTAGTGTTTTACGACAGTTGCGCGAGACAATGCAGAACCGCAAGTAGATGTAATGCGCAAAGAAAAAAACCGACAAGGGCATTTTAACCGCGAAATTCAAGAGATTACTGCATTATTTATTAGATGAAGGTATTAATATTTATCGATGCGTTTAAATTTTCATTTCAAATTGGAAATGTGAAATTACAATTATTTTATGTAATATTTTAATTGTGTGTGCGCATGCACACATTTTTTTTCTCTAAAAAAAATTTATATTTTAATTGTTTGCTTGATATTGTACTGAAAAATTGCGAAATTAACAATACAACTAAATTTTTCGTGGGAATTGTTATTGACGACCGATATTAGCTTGCTGCAAATGTGCGAGTAAGGAAATTCGAGAGCTCGGGTTTTGTTTTTTTTTTCTTTTTTCGATTATCTCGTAACCTTCTCAGACAGCTCTTTGCGGGATGCCGTAGAAGGTTCCGTTCGCGGTGAGACCACGTGGTACGTGTTCGTGAGAACAAACGCGCGAACATCCCTCTCTCGATCGTCCTTGTCAGCGTATTGCATAAACAGCGTGACCGAACCGTGGCAGATCCGACGATTGTTCATTCAATTTCTACGTAACACGAGAAACGTCACTTCTCGTTACACTTGTTTTCAACTGTATTTTCATACTAAACTGGATAAATTCTGTTAGTTTGTTTTTTTTACTTTCTTGACAATATATTCGTTTTTATTTTTTTTCTCGAACATATCTTTTTGAATATCCACTCGACACAATCCTGCAGAGAAAGTCTATCGAAAAATCGCACGTCCGGCCGGCATGCGATTTTCTGTCACGATTCTAGAGAATTAACTTCACGAAGAAGGATTTCCGGGCATAGATAGTCTCGCAAGGAGGAAAGGAAGCGGTTTCGACGAAAGGAAGGAAGAAATTGTCCCTTAATTAACAACGGCTGCGACGTGCACGTTGAGTGGCCGTCTAAGTCGAGTTGAACGCGACGGGTGCGGGTGTTTCCTGTAAAAAAGACGTTTCTCGACGCAGCCCCTTTTTCCGGTAGGTGCCTTGACAATTTCACGAAGGAGACACGGTAGAATCCGGTCGGGCGAGTCTTCCGTTTTCGACTTGAAAAGAGACAAACCTACACGGAGGTTCGATGCTGACTGGTTTTTCAATGTCGTATAATTTCTATCACGTTGTCGGTGTAGTTGAAATCAGCAGATGTCTTCAGGAGAACATATTCTCCCGGAATTCTTTTGGATTATTACGAGAGAAAAGAAATCCCATACGTAACAATTTTTTTTATTGATAGATAATAAATGTATCGAATCAAACGAGAATGTTGGTATTTAAAATAATCTCATCATACATCAATTTAATTAATTATCGATTTATTGAGATTGTGCAAGTCACATGAACTTGAACTAAAACGAATGTCTGTCCGTTTGTTCGTTCGTTATTATTTTCCCGCGCAACGGTTCCGCAGTGGTATCGTCATGTGTTCATATTGACCCACTGTTACGTAGCACCTGGCCAGGTGCACCGGTCGTCTCTTTTTCACTCTCTTTCTCTCTTCCTCTCGTTGCACGCTTCGCGAAGCGTAAAGCAGTCCTGCAACGGACAGCAGGGGTGATCGTTCCATACTTGGCGTAAAATAGTACGCGCGAGTAAGCCACGCGTGCCATCAGCGCGTCAAACACACGTGGCACACGACTGTTTCTCGCGTATTTGTGACCGAATACCAATTTCAAGCTATTTTCCGTTTTCTCACGATTCTCTCTGCAAATGAGATAACATTGTACTTTGAAATTCCAACAAACTGTTGTAACTTACGGAAAAAAGAGTCTCGCCGAAGAAGGTTTTTAGCGCAAATTGGTTTTTTTTTTGTAATTGATATATGATTTTAGTTAAAACAATAGTTTATAAATCACGTTGAGCAACATTAAATTTTAGGGATATTCTTTTTTTGTTTTTTTTACAAAATCCGAAGAACGTGTTCTTCCGACGACACCGCTCCGCGACGTGCGCTCGATACGAACTCGGGGTCGCAGCGATCGATAGTTATCGGATATTGCGATTTCTCTTTCTTCCAGTCTTTCGATTCTCCGTCTCTTTTTCGTGCGCTCGCACACACACGCGCATTGTGCAAGAGATTTCTGAGTTGGCAAACGGTGTGTAACAAGTCGGAGACGCAGCAGCGAACAAACCCTTCTTCGCCGGTCTCACGATCGTCCGCTTGTCGTCTCTTGTAAAAAGACGAGGAATGTCTCGATAGCCCCCGATAAACGCATTAAATCGAATGCTCGACTGCCTCATTCCTTTACCTCTTCACAATGGTCTCTCTTAAAGGCGCCGTCTAGCTTCTGCGAATCGTCGTGTGCATGTGCGATCGATGCGGCTTTAACTCGTGTGGCTATCACAGATAAAATTGCAAAAAAACAATTTACTAGATCCGTACAGTAACGCAATTGTTATTTTAAACTACAATTTAGACGTAGAATTAAATTACATTTAATCTTAATTTTAAACTTCTTTAGATTTTTTTTATCAGCAAATTTCAAAATTTGTTTTCAAAAGTCGTTAAAAATAAATTATGTAAAATTGTTTTTTTGTTAAGTAAATAACAAGAAAGAGTAGGTACTTAAAGAATGTCAGAATTTTTGCGAAAGTTTTTAAATATTTTTAATATTATTTGAATATTTTAAAATCAAATAAAATGCAGCAAATTCACTTTTAAAGTGTCAAAAAAGCGGTTTAAGATGAATATTTATTCACTGTTTTTAATTCAATTTTTAAATAACATTTGATGCAAAGATTTAATTTTACGTGAATTATTAATAATAATATAAACCGCAGCATTATTAGAACGTGAAAGAAATCGCATTTTACAAATATTTTTTGTCATGTGTTGATGATCGCTCGGTGGTCGAAACTGCATCGCGTAGGTGCTTATTTCACGCAGCTTAAATAAAGAAAAACAACCGCGCAGGATATTATGTATCCTCCCAAAGATGAGGGCAGACTTATGATTACGCGAACCTCTTTCGGTCCCGCAATCTTCTCGTAGCCGCGAGCGATGTACGGCGAGAGGAACGAGCTCGTGACTCGATACATCGATAAACGCATTAAATAGCACGCCGCGTGCAATCAGATTCCTGCAAAGAATAATTCGCCACGTTTGAATGCGAAGCGGCCGCATCCGCTAATTACGAGGATATTAATCGCGTAGACCGTATAGTTGTCCGCGTAATTAAATGTAATTATTATATGATGGAGTTTTCATTGGATAATTATTATATGTTGATCAATGACGCTGTTGTTCAAACGCACTTATATGCAGTAGAGTCATCAAAAGCGCGGACAGTTTGTAACTTTACGAACTTGAAACGGACGGCTTATACGCGATGTTCTGCTGCAGGCTCGTAAAGAAGAAATATTGCAGGAAATATTCGATCTTTCGCACCTGCTGCACGACGAGGGTTCACTTAACTTAGACGGTGAGAAAGAACGCAGGTGCTTGTCGTCCCGTGACTTCTTTTCTTCCGAGGAAGTCGATTGTTGACCTGTGACTAGAAAGGGTTCAGGACAATGCATCAAAAATTAACCAATTTAAACAAATTAAATGAAAATATAAAAATTTATTCATGAAATCGAAGCGAAAATAAATGCCTTGTAGTCTCTGTCACACGAATGTAATTCGAGTGTTGTTACATTATTCATTTGTGTGTCCAGCGCAAGAAACGCGCCGGCACACTTACGTCGGAAGACGACATGGTGACAAGACCGGCGGTATTTGTGCGTGAGCGAATACAAAGCGGACTGCGAGGAACGCGCTTCATTCTCCGCATGTTGAATTTCATTGTCGCTCGCTCGGTTCGTTGCTCGATTGTCTCACGCGAATAACGCTGTGCTCGGGCGTTGTGTTGTCAATTGCGCGAAGAACAATCGTCTTCTCTCGATCTACGTGACTCCTCGGTCGCGGTATTTGTCGCGCGCGAAGGCGGCGCTAATTTAGCGCATTTATGTGCGTGTAAAAATACTCCCGCGTGTCAGCAAAACACGTTTTAAGTCGTTACGCGCGACAGATGACTATCTCAATTCTAAACTTTCAAATATTTCGTACGTAATATTATTATATTTTTTTTTTAATTTTATTTTGCGTATTGATTTTTACTATTTTTTTGCTTTATGAGAATTCAATTCTGTGAGTAAGAGCAACTACGTGTTTCATTTTTTCTGTCTTTTTAACACATCTTTCCTTATTCTTTCGAAACGAATGTCCGATGTTTTCTCGGAATGCGCTATTCGATGAATGGATAATTATCCACGGCTTCTTCTCGCACGATATTCTTCTGCACCAAAATTTGTTCTCAGTTCCATTCCCGTTTTCTCTCGAATATATAAGCAACCGTCACATTTTCATTTGTGTACCTACTTCCGCAAATGCGTTCTTATGTGTTGTGTTTCCCTTGCAGCGTGTGCGGGATGACGAAAAATTGTTCAAGTGTGACAAAGAGGTCCTGAAGGTCGGACAGGTCTGGCGTGAACAAAGACCGATCTTGATATATCTACAGGAATTTGCATAATTACATATTTATAATTTACAACGGAACTCTTTTCTCTGGGAATAAATTGTATGAACTTGTTTTTTGGTCAAACAACAGATAGACATTTGAAATAGGAAGTTTTGCGCAAGATTGTTTTGATGTTTTGAAGTTAGATAAAATTTGTCACACAGACCTATGGTTTACTTTTTGGATTGTCGAAAAAAGTTTCAAGATTAGGGTTAAATATGCTCGTAAAAAGGTCATCTATTCACGCACTGATTATTATATGAGCAAGAGAACTGAATGAAAAGAGTATAAGTGGCGGCGGTGAAATCTGGCGTTATATTTCCGGTGGAGATATAAATTGGAGAGATACGCTTTAATCTTTCCAGAATTTTATCTCACATAGTAACAACTGGACCGCGTTTGTGTGCGCACAAAACGCCGAAAACTCTTTAACCCTTCTGTGAATAGATAGCGTGTCTCAGAGTGACTAACTCGAGAGATTTATTGCGTTCTTGTGTAAGTACAGAGTGTGTGCTCGTCTACCTGTTCGCACACTTGATTTTTTGAAATTACTCGGACAGACAATACAAAGGAATGCCTGAGGTTTTTATTACCTTTTCAAACAGAGTGTGTGCATAAAAAACAAATAAAGTACATACAAATAAATAGAATAGAAATTAAATAATACAATTGTTTTAAACAACACAATCGTATTATTGAGTACTAAAAGAATCGTGTACAAATTGAATTTGTTCGAAGAACAAATTTTATTATTTCCTCGTGATTTTCTTTCGATCAAAGCGTTGATCGTGCTTGGTGTAAGCCAGCAAAGCAGAAGAGACCAACAGAGGCAGGATTACCAAGTGAAGCCGAGCACACACGTCCACGATAGGTCGGGGAGAGACAAAGGTGAAAGGGATGAAAAGAGTAAAAGTTCAATGAGAGAGAAAGAGAAGTGAAGAGGAGAATAGTGGAGAGGGATAGGGACGAAGGAATGTGCAGCAGCTGCCCTTATCCTATAGGTTTGCTTTTGAAACCCCGGCTGGTGGCGTCTAGCGCGGTAGATAGAAATCCAAAAGGCGTGTGAAGAAACAAGACAAAAAGCGCCGATCTCGTAAAAGTGGAAAAGAGAAAGAGAGATCCTAAAACCTAGAGAGAAGGAGGGAAACCTCCCCTGCTTAGAGAACTGTAAAACTCGCTCTCGGGTATAGAATAGCAGCTGCACAGCGTGGAACGTGTTTTTGTCAGGGACGGTCTCGCTTCTCTCTTTCCTTCTACCTCTCTTGCTTTTTCTTTTCTTACTTTTCGTTCGGGCAGCATCGTTTTTCCTTCGTACGTGACTCTTATCTGAACTCATCTATTTTTAATGCGATTATTGGGACGAGTTACGGAATGAGGAGTGAAGAACGATTCAGTCTTCGATCTTGCCGAGGAAAATATTTAAAGAACGATAGTTCTCTCTCTTTGATTCGTGTGTAACGTAATCCGTGATAACGAAGAACATGGAAAAGTCAATAATAGTTTTCTGATTTTCCGATAAAGGTTGATGATCTTTAGAGTATAACGCAAAGTGTGATATATTTATTTACACCGTGTTATTACAATTGATGCCGCAACGATGCGTTTACTTTTATCAATTCAAGATTGCTGCATCAATGCAGAAAGCGCATGCAGCGTTGCATTTTGCGTGACAGACATGTGTGACGTTGTACACCTGCTTGCAGAAATGCTGTCTTATATATATGCACGTTTATATCACGCAAAATAAATTTTTCCCATTATATTTAAAAGGCGCAACATTGTTTTATATATAATAATTAATGTATTATTCACCACAATTCTGAATTTTTGAGTCTTTTTTGCTCCAACATCTTTTAAAACTCTTCAAATATCATTAAAAATAAATTACGTAAAATTATCCTTTTTTTTTTGTTAAATGAACAACAGGATCTATAATGTTTAGTGCACAAAAAAAATCGGATAATCCGATTGCTCTTGTTCCTTTGAATGCGCGCGGAACATTAATGTGTCATAAACTACGCGACGTTGATTCAACGCGATGTAGTTTCGCTTGAGTATCTCTTTGTCGGAATGCAGATCGTCGGTATCGCAAATAGGGGATGCAATCGCGTGCATTTTCTCGTTTTGCACGCACGTGCGCGCACACACACACGCGCGCGACTGTAAACACATCTCCCGCGTATTAACCGGCGGAAATACTCGGCGAATGACGAGTCACCGTTTCAAATGACGACGCTATGTTAACCGCACGTTTCTAACGGCTGGACCACGGTACATGTACACACCACTTACCGCGCTGTATCACGTAGCTTATCTCCGCGTGTGATTATTTGCTATATCACTTGTGGAAAGCGCGCCTGGCTTGCGCGCATTGCGAAAGTTCGCACTAATCCGATCACTCGGAATTATCTCCGGTATATTGCCGTTTTATTTATTTATTTTTTAATACATGATGTATTGAAAAAACAGAGATTAAAAAATTCCAACAGGAAAGTTTTATATTCACGTATTTTTTTATTTTTTTCACTATTGTACCGGCGTTTTAACTGTTTTATTTATTTTTTAATGAAATATATGAAAGAATTGAAAGAAGATGAAAGAATTGGAACAAGAGAGAGGTTTTGTTATTTTCTCTTCACCGTCGTATACAACGGAGCAGCGTGAAGTGAAGTCGCAACAGAAATTATGCAATATTTCATAACAGCGCGATCCCAGAATCGCCATAAAACTAATTCACCGTGAAACGTTCGGAAACATTGAGAGACATATTTCGCGTACGTGTCTCCGCGGTTCATTTCCATAAACCTGTGCCGAACTTAACGCTAATTTTGTCTTTTGATGTCAAGTTTCCTCGACTTAAACCGCGCGTATAAATATTCGCGAGTTGGGTTCGCAATAATTATTCATAGGCGAAGGTCCCTTCGGTGCTTTATGTTCAGCCGCAGCGCCCCACATGTAAAATCTCACGTCTCTTTTTCTTCGAAACTGAAAAATGTGTAAGGTCGTTCGGTGAGAAAAATTTCTATCCGGTCGAGAGAGAAAGAAGAACGCGAGAGGCACGCAGAGGGCACGGCGTATACATATATACGAGGCGCAGGTAAAGGAACTCGCACGCGAATGAATCGACATCAATTCGCTGTTGCTAGTTGGCCGGATTCGCTACGTCATTGCTCATATGATAGGCCCAGACCACGTGACTTTGCGACACTCTCTAAGGATCCTTCACTTGTTTCGAATCGATCACTTTCAAATTGATATGATTCGATGATTAATTTTTTCGCAACAGTTTTTTTTTTTTTTTTATTTTATTTACATAGAAGTAAAGAGGTTTGTTTCTGTATGCGAAATGCAAACCAAGCATTCGATGTAGATTTTTTAATTTACTTCGCGAATTACTATGTTTATTAATTTTCGCTTTAAAATATATTTACATCTACACTGTTCGGTCTTATTATTTCTCTCCTATGTACGATTCAAAGTTTTCTTAATGATCGGCAATGAACAAATTACTTTAATTGAACGCTTAATTACAAACAACGACGCCACGCGACACGAGGAGATATAGCTGCGAGAACGTTTATGCAAATTCGCTTTATACCTGAGAAATTTTTTTACCTGGCTTTTGACAAGCCGGAAATTAGAAAGAACGTGTATATAATATCGTGTTTATTCATACAGAGGAGAGGTTCAAATCGCGCTATCGCGCAGCTGCGTTTGTTTAACGCGAATTTCTGTCACAAGTTTGCTATGATGTAAGCAAAATGCGCACCGAGTGAACTATGACATTATCCGCGCGAGATTACAAAACTTCTGCATGCTGAATTAAAAATTGCTGCACCATTGAGATCGATAAGTTGAAGAAATTATCTAATTATTTTCTAAATCATAATTATAATTACAGATAGTTGTAGATAAACGGCGCGCTACTTGATGATTAACGTGCAAAAAAACGCGAATATGCATTAACGTCATATCAAATTTTCGCGTTTCGAACCTTTCTTTCCAAGGTCCAACATGTCGGCTGATAGAAGTTGACGGGTTTGGCGCCAAACGCCTAACATTGCGGACACGTGTCGATGACACACTCGCAGCGCGCGAGTTCTCGGTTGGCGCCAAATTCCCGTGGCACCAATGTCTGTTTATCGACGCACATAGATTCACGTGCTGGACAACGAGGAAGAAGTGTCACGTGATCCCTACGTCGCCCGTCCGTGCAGCTGTCAGCGATCGACGCGTTGTCTGAAATTTAAGAGGTAGTACCGGGTGCGCGGGAAAAATAGAAGACCCACGGGGAGAAACGGATAAAGAGATGGGACAGAAGAGGGGAAGTCCCGGAGTGGTCGGGCGGTTGGAGGACCCCGTGCGCACACAATTGCGTTCAGATCCGTGGATCGTCTCCCGCGCGCGAATCCTCATCTCTCCTTTTCTATATTTTCTATTGCTCTCCGTCCCACCGTGTACATTCCCAGACTTTCCTCTCACTTCATCCGTTTCCCTTCTCTTCTATACTTTCGCCTCTTTCTCCGTTCCTCTTTTCCCCTCGCGTCCTTCGTCGCATCTGTCGATCCTCGTGCCTCCTCTCCGTTGTGCGCTCTCTGTCAGACTTGTCCTCTCTCGGGACGTTGTGTATCCACGTTTCTCTTTTGCTCGTTCGTTGCCTCACTCTGTCTGTCCTCGGGCCAGACGGACCATGCTCGCGGGCTGACTGGCCTGCTCATGGCCCGCAGGGCTAGAGCGAGAGAACGGTCCTTGTTGCTATGCAGCAACCGCTGCGGAGATCCGTGAGATGAACGAAAGAGAGAGAAGAAGAGGGATCGCGCCGCCGAAACGAACGGGAGGAAAGCGACCGCTATGATTATTATTCGCGGGTCGAATAACCAGTGCGGCCCGCCGACCGAAGAGGCCGCGTGCACGCTTCGCCGTTGCTGCCCAACTCTGCCTTTTTTTTATTGCCTCTTTCTCCTCCTCCTCCTCTTTGTGGTTGCAAGCAATTGTATACCCGGGGTTCCTCATGTTGTGAACGTACCGATACAAGTGACTTGATTCATTCGGGATTCTTGTCAAGAAGATGCGACAAACATTATCTCGCACGAACATTATCTCACTAGCAATATATTTTTTTTGTGATTTTTTTAAATCTATGACTATATGAATTTTTAAAAGTGATTATAGTGACTATTTTTAACGAGATATTTTTTTTATAATTTATTTTTAGTGATTTTTGAAGAGAGCTGCTGAACAAAAAAGACTCAAAGGCTCAAAAAATTAAGATTTACACTTGTAATGTTACAATAGGTTTTACACTTGTAATGATACGATTTGTGAAACGATCACCCCGTATATGCGCGACCGGAATAAGATTCGGCACCGCGGGAGAGAAAGACGCGAGAGGAGACAGGGACCAGCATTCAGCCGGACAGATCTCTAGATACACCCAGGGGTTTTGATGACGTAACGTTGTTTACTTTTAAGGCTTCCCTTGGCAACAGGTCGCCTTCCGCGGTTCCAGCGCCGGAGGACGACGATATCGGATGCGTGAGGAGAAAGACAGAGAACACGACCTGGGTCTCTCGACCGACTCTCGCAAGGTCTCTCGAAAGCTTTCCCGCCCAATTTCTCTTCCCCTTCTTTCTCCTCACTTCTTAATCCTTCACTTTACATTTTTCTCAAGACACTAATAGTTTTTGCAATGCGTACGTTTATTGCATCAGATTTCGCAATTTGTGACATTCGGAGAACAATACGACAGACTGTTCAAAAGTAAAAGTTGTATTATGTAATCGTAATCGGTGCGCATATTAGCACTAGATCCAACGCGCAGTTGTTGGTGCGCGTAAAATTCATCATTGATTATTATAACAAAAACGTTTCGATCCTTGTCAATATAAATAAATACATAAAGTAATAAAAAAAAGTATGTCGGCTATAAATATTCAGAGCGCAATACTGCGTGTGACGTTTCATCGAGAATCTCCTCTTTTTTTTCTTTTTAACCGAATGTTACTTCCGGACACTTTCTCGACTGTGTTTGTTTCTTTTAGACGCCTCTTCATCTACGCCCTCGGTTTTACACGACCTAGACAACACGCGCCCGTAGCGAGAAATTCTCGTCTCTTAGTCCCGTCTAAGTCGTCATCGGAATTCTTCACTCAGACAGATTTTTTTTTTTTTTTTTATTAATCTATCACAGCATTTGAGTCCTCGAACTAGTATCTTTGATAAAGGAAGGACGCGTTCATTATTCTTGATAACATAAAATAGTAATTGTTTTTAAAATGGTTTCGTTCTTTATTCAAGAGACGATAAAAATTTGCGTTTTAAAATAAACGGAACTTATATATGCCTGTTATTTTACATAGCAATATATTTTATTGCAGATAATTGGGGATAATTATAGAATTCGTTTCTATTGACATTTAGACTTTCTTCGTGCGCTTTGCAGCCAGAAACTCGCTAATGGTTTTATAGATTTGCCGAGCGCGCAATTAATTAAACGTTGACGAGCGGCGCGATACGCTCGGATCTCCGTATCAACCGGTACAAATAAGTTATTCGTTTCACGACACGAATCGCTATAAAAGAGTTACGAGGCGCGTTTCATCGTCCGACGAATTACGTTCGGGACACAATTCAGCAGATAAATGGTCACGTGCGCATGTCACAGGAACTGTTTACCGTTGTCGTTACATAAGCGGAAATCTGTGTACTAATGAAGATAATGAAATTCAGATATTATTGCGACAACACGTCTATTTCTTATTACTATTTCAGAAAAAACAAAAAAATTATCGCGCAAAAAATGTTTACAACAAAATAATGTGCAGAGAAAAAGTTTGCGTTTGTCAAACATTTTTTGTTGTATAACTTGTTTTGCACTAAAATTTTGAACGCGCAAGTTTGTGCATTCCGCGCATTTTGTCACGAATGAAGACATAATGAGTGATAACAAATGACGCACGCAAGAAATGCGATATTTTAAAAACTGTTGTGCGGTACAAAACGACACGACCACCTGTTGATCATACGAATCGAGAGAGTGTTTCTGATGAGGTTGTCGGAATAATAGCTTCTGATAATACCGTGTGTGAGGTAACGACGCTAACCGCTAATAGAATATTACGTCGATATATAAAACGGCGCGATTACCTTCACGGTTTTATCCGGTTGAAGAGTATTGTCGCTCGTGCGCCTCGTAAATTCACTCGAATCGGCTAAATTCATCGCCGAGAGTCGAGCGTTTCCGATCGGAAATGGAGCGGAAACATATCCGCAACTACAACCGTCGACTGGACTTATCACGAGACTGGTCGGCCGTTTGGTGGAGAACAAGTGAGAATAAACGTGTCTCGATCTTGTAAATTGCGAGATGTTTATATCACAATCTAGATTTTTATCAATATTTATTTCTCACTTCGTGATTTGTTGTACTCGCTTTCTGAATAAATCCGCCTTAAATTTTCGTGCAATTTTCTCTTTTTCTTTCATCGCCGATCTTATCGCGGTAAGTAATTTTGCACCAAGATAATTTCTCGAGACAGGCGAGAACGCCTTGAGGCAGCGATCTGTGACAACTTGAATGAACAACCTGAATGATAACTTTTGCTCGTCTTTTATCGAAGAGCAAGGTAACGAGGCGTGACGCATATTGCAGAGATGCATTCGCGCGCGAAAACCGGATTGCGGAAAATTATTTATGTAGATAACGTGATATAGATAGATATACATGTAGTTTATGTGGAGCCAATAGAATCTCACGGCGTGTCTAATAGGAAATCGAAAGACACGGCGCCTAACGGTTTTATCGGACGAACGGCCTTGCGCGGAATGCGCTCGAGTGTACTCGCGCTCCCGTTAATTGTAATTGGAATCTGCCGGATGTTACATTCATATTCCACGTGAACTGCGAACAATCACACGCTCGCGTATCGTGATTTGCATGAAACGGTAAATTAACATAAATACATTCGCATGAGTTCGAGTAAGAAATTTTATTATGTATTTTATAATTAATTGCGCACACAACAACAAGAAATTTAAAAAATTTAGGAAATATTGAAAAAATATTGAGATATTCGAAGCAATAAAAACTAATTTTTTATTGACAAATTGTCGATATTCTCTTGCGTTAATACTCTGCTCCGTTTAAACTATTACCAATCGACGATTTATACCCAGCTGTGCGTGAGTTAGGTGTGAATGGTCCGGAACGTTTGTCAATGATCGTAAGTGGAAACTGTTATAGATAGTAGCGCGTAAGAGCAGTAAGTAAATTTAGGACCGACGCCCTAGTTAGTTGCGCGAGATAAAACCGGCTTCCGAGAGCTTATAATCGTGTGTCTAGCGCTCTCGATATAAACCTTTACCTGAGTGACGTCCTTCGACGCGACAACGTCCGGTTACTTCGTTCATTCATGAACGTGCCATCTCCGGCACACTGAATGAAGCGTCTAGCCGTCTGTGAATGCGTTCAATAAGTCGGCCAACGCGAATTCCCGTAGGCATAATCGCTGCGTATACGGCAAGTGAGTTTCCGTGAGATTAATCGAGACTGCCTCGGCCATTAGAGTTATCCCGTTCGATTTATTGGTCAAGATTTACTTGATCATTATCGAGACGGCGAAATGATGATTTCAGTATAAAGAGCTACGTAACGAGTTCCGTTAGATATTAATCCGAGCAACGTAAATATTAGCGTTACGAGTATTTTTAAATATCAACGTTTGTTAAATTTTTGCGTTAACGTCGACGGAGAATAATTTACGATGCTTTGTGCGCCGGAATACTCTTATTCGTGACTGTATCCGAATGCTCTTCTCGTAGAAAAAAAATGAAGTTCAAGAGTCCCATGGTGGGCTCGCAGAACACCCACCTTTACGTTTATCTGAGTCTCATTATCGGGCGTCGTTAGTGTTGAACTCTGGCCCCGAACGTACCTGTTCCGTGTATCAGAGGCCACCCTCTCGCTACCTCCCCCGAAGAGCGCAGATATTATCTCAAGATGCAAGTAACTAAATTAGACGACGGTGGTTGACCAACATTTTTATTTATCAGTGCAACAATTGTTTTTGTAGAATGACACGAAACGAATAATCGCGATACGAATTTGAATCGCTTTTGATCGCGAAACTTGAAAATGTTATTATTACTATTTCTGTTAATATATCCGGACAAAAGATCGCGTGTCACGACAAATGAAAAAATTCTAGACGACCTTCGTCATCCGATTTAATTGCCGTGGTAACACGATCATCTATCTCTTATCGCGAGATAATAAAACGCGTGGGAGATGTGCGCGAGCGTGATATTTTCCCTCTCGGAAATGTGTGGGCGTTGCGAGAAGAGACAATTGATGTTGTTTTGATTTTCTTTGCAACAAGACGGCGGAAGATCAATTTCAGACAGCGATTTACGGGTAACGCCTTCCTCCTGTTGCAATCTTTCTCGCCGTAATTTCGCGCGCTGGGTCCTTTATTAATATTCAAATTGATTCGCACACGCTGGCCCGGTCCTACCGGTCATCGGTTTGGTTACCGAAGATCGTTCCCTTCCGTGCCTACAGCATCCTCTAATAAATCTATAGAAATGTATCACAACACCGCGAATAAAAACGGCATTTCGAAGGAAGCTTCAGATCGATCAAAAAATTGTATCTTATCGAAACCACGTCGGCTCGATTTCTGCGTCGTCGCGATCGAAACGTAGCAGTGGCGATGTCGCGTTGTATGTCGTCGAAACGTGCCGAAAAAGTGGGTGGACCAAAGCGGGGCGACGTCGTTAATGAGAAAGCGACGACCTACGTCGCCGCCGTTCATCCGCGGCGCGGAGGGAAAAAGAGGAGGACGGTCGCGGCCGCAGAGGACGATGTGTGGAGGGATTCAGGACGCTGGAGGGGAGAGAACAGAATGGAGACAGGTCCTGTTGCCGGGTCCCTGTTGCTACCCGGTTACGGTGCATCGTGCTGAATTCGCAACGAGAGTTTTTTTCGGCGATTGCGTTGAATAATGTATGTGTAATAGAGGCGCGTGGCTCACGCAGCTATGAAATTTTTTTTTTAAAGTCGAATGGCAAGGGGGCGGAGCTTTTGCGATCAGTAGCGAGATGAAGAGGGACGGAAAGCTGCTGCGCAATTTGCGCAGGGCGAGGTCTGCGCTCGTCCTTGGCTCGCGAGAACGCGTCATCGATGAGATATCCTGGATCCTGAGCCAGGCACGAAATTTGTTATTGATGTTGGGGATAAGCTGAAAAGACATATTAAATTAATAACAAAGATAATATGGTATTATTCTTTTTAATTTAATTTTAAATTTAAATAAGTTGTTATTAAACGTCAAGTTCTTTCTTATAGTGTTAAAAAACTAAACTTTGCTTGATAGACAACAAGATGCAAGATTTTCAAATTTATTTGCGTTGTTTTCAACAGATTTCTCGCATCTGCGGAATGTCGTAAAATGTCAAATAAACGAAACGCGTGTTTAAAAAACCGTAAAAGTTAAAGTGCGAAATATCATAATTGGAATTCGCGTCTTTATCGCGTCGGAAGATGTTGCGGGTTGCATTGCGACGCTAATTAAATGCCTTAACAATGTTTGCAATAAGTCACTTCTATGCGCAGACTTGTTTAACGAAATTTCAATATTTTTAGACTTCGGAATTGGCAATTATCTAAAGATAATACAAAGATACGTGTTTCCGTGAATTTTATTGTTCAAATCAGATAGTTTCTCGAAAAAAAGTGACGTTGCACTGAAATATTAGCTATTCATGTGATTCGATCTGTCATCGGATGCACGCGATCATCGCCTAAAATAACTCTGATTATCAGCGAGTACTACAGAAGAAAAAAGTATACAAAAGTGTAGTCAGAGACAATAAGAATACGTTATACATATATCAGAAAATGCATTAATGCCATGTGTGCGAAATGTCAGACCGCGAAGAGCCGGAAAAACAAACGGTTGCATAGAGTAAACGTGGTCGACGGCCGCAATGCTTCTTCCCGCTCAAGTCGGATGCTGCGCGCGCAGCATCGAAGGCCAGGCAGATCTTAATGAAAGTCGAAGAATGTCATGCACCTAAGGCGTGTTAACTTACCGCTCGTGTCCGACACGTACTTGCATCGTAAAGAACAAAAGATAATCGAAGTAAAAGTAAAGTAAGTCAAAAGTAAAAAAGGTCTCGTTAAAAAAACACGAATATTGCAAGATTTTTGCATTAAAAATAAGCTAAAATGGAAGCAATGTATCTTTTTTAATGAAGTAGAAGATTTCTCTTTAATTTTGTGTTTCTTTTGTTTCTTTGTTGTTTTTTGGTCGTTGAAAAATATTTACGATGGCTAATTTCGCCGTTGATTACGGCAAAAAATGCGTAGGAACAGTCATTTTGATTCGGATGGAATCTCGAGCGTCATAAAAAAAAGAGTCTCTCGTCAGAGAAACTTTTGCGCGCCAAAAATGATTTCCGGCGTGCAATAAATCGAATTTTGCTACGGGCAAGAGAATAATAAGCAGGATAAGAGAAAATAAGGGGAGGAGAGTAAGTAAAGAGAAAGAGAAAGAGAAGCGAGAGGAACGAGAAGAATTCTGGGAGTTCTGACGGAGAAGCTTGAAGACGACGAAGTCTCCACGTGCTGGCGTTGTTATTGTTGCCGTCTTCGTCTTAATACGAATTTCCTCCTGAACACTCTCTCTTTCTCACACTTCATCTATTTCTCTTTTTCTCTCTTCGTTGCATCATCTTCTTCTATCTCCGTCAGAGCGTCGGTCTTTGTCCCGTTCGTTTGCTGTCCTTCTCGCTTGGTTCGCCTTCGAGATCTCTTTGACGTCGTTTCCCTCTCTCGGTTTGCAGATACTTCCTCTCCCTCGTTCGCGGATTGGCGTCACGAAAGACGCGTTCTCTCGATGGTGGGGATCCCCGATTAACGGACTCTAATTGCATAGCAACAGAGTGAGGTCGAGATAATGATACATCTGACGTGCGTTGCCGGCGGGTCTCTGGCCCACTTCAAAACTAAACGACCCCGCCAATACGTGCAGGCATTCGTCTGCATGTGTGCATGTGTGTGTATGAGAGAGCTTGGGAATGTGGTCTGTGTGTATGGCCTACTCCCGTGTGTGCGTGCATGTGCGTGCGCGCGAACGCGAAGTTTTACGAAGAGTGATGCTGCGCCCGTCGTTTCGAGTAACCCTGTTGAAGTTTTGTTTCGACCCTTCCTTGAAATATCCCGGAGCAAGCCCTGACTTCGAAACAATGGTCAAATGTGTGCGCACAGATCAGAAACTTCCTGTTGATTTAACTTACGGGACTAGATGACGTTTGATATTCAAATGCGTCTCAGCGTATTTTTATTGCTCACCTGAAAAGTAATTTAATTACGATTTTTGCTGATTAATTAATAAAATGTAATGAGATAAAATTTATGAAATTATTTTTTTATTCAAAATTAATATTGTTAAAAATAATTATGCAAAATAACATGTAAACATGATTTAAAATGTTTAAACATACACGTTGAAATTCTATTACGATGTAAAATTCAATAAAATGAATCTACCGGTTTCATAATAAAATTTCCCGAGCTTTCGTAAAACACTTTAGAAAATTCTTTGCCTACCTACTGAAGTACTATACCTGCGCGTACTATACAAAATCATTAGGATGTGTACGTCTTTGTCCTCTACTGCGTACCTTTCTTTCTAAAGGAACCCGAGACTCGTTCTAACTGCGGCTTGCTCAAAAAAGATTCTTTTCGTCGTCGAAATCGAGTGTTCGATGAACAAACGCGGATCGCATTACCGGACGCTGCTGCTTCTTCAGAGATTCTCCGTGACATCCTCCATTCGGTTGAATATTAAACTACATTTTTTCTTTTCGAAGAAATCGAATTAACAAAAAACGATATATTCGTGCGATCATGCATTTTTTTACTCTTTACAAGTGAAACCTGTTTTCACAACCGAAATTTAAAGCCGCGGGGAAAGGCCGCGAGATCGTGAATCATTTTTGCAAGCTAGACGCGTCGACCAAATTTCTCAACGTCGCTCTCTCGAGCCTCCCCCCACGAAGACGGCCTTTCCGAGGTCGTCTTCAATCTCGTGACGCGATAGAATAATTGACGAGTCACAAAGGCGGCATGTCACGAGGTCACAAGGTACCTGTATATCGCGTTCTATTGACAATCTTTGCGCGCAATGACTCGTAACGAAGCTGGCCTTTGTGTCGAGTAATGGCTGTCGTAATGCTGAGGAAAGATACGGGAGCACACGGGAGAGACTCGAGTCACGAGATCCCGCCGGACGATGCACGAGAGGAAAATGCGGCATTTGCACTTGCGGGCAAAAAAAAAAGAAGAACCCTTTTATGTCCCGCGCGAATTCCCGCGCGCAGCCGCAGCAACGCAGAACCGCAACAACTTGTTGCGGTCGTGCAATCTTTCGTGATTTTACAACTACAATATATAACGAGTCTAGAAATCGTACAGACATCGCTTCAACAACTTCTTTTAAATTCTCGTAACATCTTTTATATTTCTCTGTGAATTTTAAAAAACTATTGCAAAAAAAAAAGATTTTGGCACTCGTTTTAGTATATTCATGTTGTCACACTTAGTTTATAAATTATATTATAAATTTCCGCTCAACAGAAGCGAATTGCGAATTCCTTTCTCGACTTTTAATACTTGGTGTATATATAGCAATATATTGATAAGGAAAGGTATCACGTTACTCCCTTGCTATACATTCCCTGCGTGATGCCAATAACGCAGTGCTCTTTGGTATTGTGCTGTAGTTCACAATCGGCATGCATCGCATGCGATTACTATAGATCTATGGTTGTAAAGTTGCGCCAATGCTCGTGAGGAATGTCTCGATTATCAGCATATTCATCGATCAATTAAATATGCCGATAATCGAAACTAAATTAATCTGAATTGAAAAATTCAACATTTTTTCTTATTTTGTTCTTATCTAATAGTCTTGAGCAATCACAGTCTTCGGCCTACCGATCTTCATCGCGAAACCTAGAAAGTCGTAGTGCGCCAGTTGTGTCAAAACCGATTAAAATTTTTGGCGTAAGAAAGACGCGGGAAAGACACGAGGTCCAAATTTGGCCGAGTGTAAACGAGGAAACCGGCACACGTATCCTGAAAAGATCTAGCCATCCGGGCGGTAATTCGGCGGAATCGACGGTTCGTAACTCGATACGCACGTACGCTTAATGGAGATATTGAATTACGAGCACACCTTAATTCGATCTGATGGACGAAAGGACGCGAACAAATGGCCCGAGTTTGTGAAAATGTCTGTTTTACACACACGACTCCGGAGATTAACGATCGACGATCTTCGTCCGACGATTTTAGCGCCGCCATAATCGCGGTATTATTTATTCAAAGCGTATTTTCCCGCGTAGGAGACGCGTTATCTAATGTTTAGATTGTGCAACGAGATCAACTCTTATCAGTTCGCTACGTTTTCGGAGTTTGGTTACCAAGAGCGACAACCGGAAAGGGAAAGATATGAAAGACCGCTTTGTTGCGCTGGGACGGTGAGACACGAACGGCCACTTTGTTGCAGCGGTTCGAACATCGTGCTAGTAATATTCTACGATTTATTTTTTTATTTTTTTTTTTAATATATACGAGGCATTGTTGAATTTTTTACATAATTCTTGTTTATATTTTGTATGATTTTTTTATAATATAAAATTAAAACTTAAGAACTTCAATCAGAATTATGGAAATTTCATGTTGAGGTGCCAACAGACGCTTGGAATTCATGGGAACTTCTCTTCGTGCAACAAAGTGTCGGACGAAAGGGTCCAGAAGAGCGGTCGTTATCGTATAACGCGGACGAGCGTTTTTCTTCGGCAAAGATCGGTGAAGATCGGTGAACCTTTCACATGTGAAAGATACAAAGTTGCCCGGGCCATCTGTTACATTGTGACGTTTCTCACCAGGCTAACTTGAAGGACCCCTTAACCGCTTCTACATTTCCTCATTAAGTTGCTAGGGTCGCAGCTATGTGTGTGGAAGTTTCTACTACTATTCACAAAAGCCGCTTCTTTGAAACGAATACTCGAAATAATATTTCATAATACTCTCACAAAGTGGCGATACTTAAATTCTGTATTAAATTGCTGGCCGCTAAATTGTATAGATATTGCAAACAAAAAACATGTAAAATAATTTTTTTATATAAAATCAATTGTAAGAATAATAATTATAATCGTATATATATAAAAATGCATTTTTTAACATATTTTTTTAAATTAACATATTTTAAAGGAACGTCAGATCTCATCAAAAATCTACACATATATATTTTTTTTCACAATATTAAAATTATTCTATGTGTGAGTAGATTTTTCTTGAAAGTCAACAAGTCTTGAAGCTAACGCTTCTCGGAAAAACTACATGGCGTGAGCATTTCTCCAAACTAGTTTTCACATTGTGTACTCGAAGTTCCACACAACCGGATACCAACAACTGTACATACAGATGCGTTGAGAACCGCCCTTTTAACAATCGGCGTATAATTTTCATAATCGTTAAAGTACTTTTTTTTTAACAGTATACGCCATATGGTATTTTAAATTATGATGCGAGATTCGTTGATAGTCAAATTCATTAGCGATGCTAATTAATTATCGACTGGAAGAAGTACATATACTGCAGATGTTGTGAGTGATGTCTTCATGTGTGAATGATCAATATTCGAACTAACGTCTCGATGTCGATCAACACAAGAAAGCGGGAGAGATTAATGTTAAGTCATGTTATAATTACACGATAAGCGGTGTTTCTCGTTCATTCATCGCAGTCCATGTCACGTACTCTTTGTAGACGCTTCGATTGACGTACAATTCTCGGGACTCTCTACATACATGTATGCGCCGTTCGAGCCCAGCTGCCACATTGTCGCGCCGCAGTGCGCAACAGTGTGGCAGCCAGTATCAACGTTGATACTTTCGTGTAGTACCAATTTTATTGAAAGAAAATGCGCGCCTTCTGCATAGCCAACACATCTGTGTCGGCCAGGTTGGTCGTGTTATCACATCTGCAAACTGTTTTGACATTGTTTCTTTTTTGCATTATTGAAGATTAGACTCAAATTAGAAGCGAAACATTTTTGATTTTACTTCGATGTTGATTAACGGATAATCTTGCACACATCTGTTAACTCGGCTCTTACTGTTTTTTAATTTTATAATTTTAAGACCCGCTTTTGATGAATTTTGTAATGAATTTTTGTACACTTGCTATGTTGTGACAGCGTCATCGTAACTTTTGGCCGCGCCGTTTCAATGAAGCACAGGAAGAACACGTTTCTTCTGTCAGCCGTAACGAACAGAGAGACCGAGATTCGCTTCGAGTGCTTCACGCGAATTTTCTCACGCGCGCCGCTAATTAACGATGCGCGGCAGGACGATCGCGAGACTGCAGGATAATGCGAGAATCATGCGTGGATAACAATGCAATCTCTTTCTCTCTTTCTTCTTTTCTTTCTTGTAATAATGTGCTTGGATGTGCGTCAGATTAAAATGTTTCTTGCACTTGAATAGTAATTACGAATTTTGCGAACAATAAAATTCGCGGAAAAAGACAAAAAGTATCTACCGAGTCTTTTAATTATAAATTTTATAATTAAATATGTTGATTTTTCTCGTATGTTTTAACAGTGTTTTGTTAATAATTTTTTTTCTTTTATTAACATTTATAAGTTGTAACACACGCACGCACTTAATGGGATCGGTGAAGCTAACGGGGTCAAAAAGCGCACGCAGCGTTTCTTTAATCACCCCCATCCCCGTGCAAATCTTTAGTGCGAAAGTTACCTGATAGGATTAGTTATCAAAGTTCTTAGAAAGACGGTTCAAATGTATCGGCTGCTGTCGGATAATCATACTAACGCACTGCAAAATTTATACATAGATATGAGCACACTTTGTACATTGTGTTGTTTGTGCATTTCATCACGCAATATTTTATATTTACGTAATATACTTCTCGTTGTCACAGTAATAACAATGTTAACTCTAATTCTGAACCGTTTTTCATCTTAAAACCGTCTGGTGCATTTTATTCGATTTTAAAATATTAAAAGAATCGCAGAAATTCTGACATTTTTCAATTGTCTATTAATATGTTGTTTATCTAACAGAAAAACAGTTTTACATAATTTATTTTTAACGATTTGAAGAGAGTTTTGAAAGATATTGTGGATAAAAAAAAGATGCAAAAATGCAGAATTAGGATTAATTACAAAGACAGCAAAGTCGCTTTTTATTGCTTTATAATTTAAGCAACATTTTAATGCAAACTAATTTTTTTTTCGACATTAACAATTAATCTCTCTTTGCAGGCTAGTCGTACGCTCGCAAACGGTGAGTATTTGCTGCCATGTCCGAGATGCTCGTTTCCATGTCACGTGGACAGTGAGAAGAACGTGGGTACTTGCTCCAGGCAGGGTTGCTCCATCGAGTTCTGCGTCTCCTGCTCGTCGAGGCCTCACACGGGCGCGTGCAAAACGCCTCTGCTGGCCACCCCGACGAAACGCAATAACAGGCGTTTGATCGTCGGCTCGAGACAGAGCAAACGGAACTTACGGCGACTGTAAATCGATTTCTTCTCGAGTTCTTTGTGCCATGATTAAGTTTGCGCCATAATTGCCATATTTTCGAAGCTGTCATAATAACGAGGAAAGAAGATCGAGCTTGCTTGTTGTCCTCGAGCGAAACCCTCGACACAGGGTGCCATATTTTCCTTTCTGTTGTTCATTTGCGCGTATGCGTTTTTGTTTGTTTTTAATTCAAGTTTCACTCTGAACTTTCGTGATTGTCAACGGAACGTTCAGTCGTTGTATTTTATATTCTGTACCGGTGAATATGCGAAAAAAAGACTGTCTGTAAATGTTGTAATTTTTAGCAATTTTATTATTTCTAAATAATTATATTATTATTTCTAAATAAAATAAATACTCAATTCAAGACGTGATTTATTTAATTCGCGTAAAATGTAAAATTGTTATTAACGACAGGGTCAAACGTGTGTGAGAGAAAAAAATATATAATAGTTCATACATTTATACAATATTTGTAAGTCAGCGATATTTGGCTTTTCTATACGCCGTATCTCTCTCAGTGATATTTGTTTACGAAAATAAATAAGAGTGAGACTAGTTCTCACTCTGAAATAAATTTCTTGCATAAATAACCAGTTTTAACGACGATTAAAAATACTTATACCGTCTCAATCTCAATTCTACGCAGAACGCGCGCTATCGCACCGGTGAGCTTACCACGAATGTTCAGACGGTCGCTCTGCGCGACAGAAGTGCAAACTATTTTAACAGTAAATAATCGAGAGCGTAATGGTAATAAATTATTCTTCGTGTTTTATTTTACAGCCGCGAGACGGTGTCTCCTATTTTATCGGTATTTTGTTTGCACTACGTATTCCTATTAAAAATGCATTTGTTTTTTAGTAACTCTCAGTTCTCTCACGTTCTCTAAAACAGATGTAGACTGTGAGCACGACATAATCATATAGTGAGAAGATATTTAGTACTTTCCCTCATATGCTCGCGATGTGCGCAAATTTAAACGCGAGTGCAACGTATTTAAGTTTTAAAGACATTAATCAGGGAAAGTTTTCCACCAACTATGTAGCAACACTTCTGTGCCTGCCTTTCTGATAGAGATCGATCCGAGAAAAAAAATTTTGATATTAAATTTAAAACCTATTTACTATTAGATCATCCAAAATGATCGGGTCGATTCTTTTTATGTAGGTATATTCGTGTATTGTAATGTTTTAAATTATTTATATTGGATATTATTGTATTTTTTATCGTTACCTAAACCAAAATCGTTATTTGATGTTTTAGTTGGAGGACTCGACCATTGTTATTCTATGTTATTTCATAATTTAACGACACGCTCAAATCACGTACATCGATTTACACACAAACTTTGTCTGCATCACTAAAATATACTGCGTGTTAATGTAACGTTTTAATTAAAAAAAAAAATTGTATATTTTAAATTTAATACACGATATTGCAATTTACACAGATTAGTACAATCGAAGAATAATCGAGCCTATTTATATTGTTTCGTGTGCGTGCCGTGTACAAACTTCAAACGTTTGGTGTTGAATCCACATATAGTCGGTTTAAAACCGATGATATGTACAGGAAAACTGGCAATGTGAGTTTAGAATTCAGTATGAGTTTAATAACCGTTTGCATCAAAATATAATTTTTTACGGATGAGTTGGCAGTGGTACTAGATGAAGAAGAGAAAGACTTAGAAAGAGAAAGAATAAAAAGAAAGGTTTAGTGTTCATTTAAAATTTAGCAGAATTGTGAGAAAAAAAGAATTTAATATTTATGAAGAATTAATTGACAAAAAAAAATTAAAAATTTGAAATTTTTTAACGTATAGTTTAGTATAATTATTATGCTGCATTATAAAAATCAAGTTTATTATTCTTTTGGTCTGAGAACGGAAAGAATATTATGATTTCCGAAAACTTTGCAGAAAAAATATCGAAAGCTAGGAATTGATAGCCTAGGCACGAACGGAAGTACGGGCACGTAATGTACAAGTTGTTACATTTAAAACCATGGTAACAAATTTTGTTTGTTGCCCCGATCGAAATATGGCACGGACACGGAACTGTATGAATACGACTCTTATTTGTTCCAATGATTTCGCTTATAAGTATTCTGCTTTCTGATATCTCTGAATATACACATAAACGTTTATTCATAGATTTAATACTCAGAAGATATTCTGGCGAGAATTTCGATGCATGTTTCACAGCTTAAGCTACTATTAAAAAAAAAAAGATAGAAACATGAAAGTGATACCAAATAAAGTGCGTCGTTTTAATATGCAATAAGAGAAATTTTGATATTTTTATATATGAAAGAATAAACACTATTTTAAATATAATACAATTAGCATGTAAGAAAATTATATAATTTCTCTCGAAGATTTTATATATTTTATATATACTGTGTAACAAAAAAATGCAAGAAAATGTTCACTACTCTTCTTTTTTTTCTGTATTTATCTCTTTTGAAGAAATTCAATTTTGCGTTTGAAAATGATTTTAGAAAATGATTGTCTAGAAATGTTTCCAGTGAATTAAAAAATTGAAACGTTTTGTAAGCCCACTCAGGGTTATATTTTTTTGTATTATCAATTAAATATAATTATTTTTTTCTGCATAAATCTTTATCGTTGGTTTCTTTATTCACAGTTATATGTATTGATAGACCAAACTGGCAACATTAATAATAAGAGACTCATGTGTGTATGTGTTTTATATTAAATAAATATTTATTTATTAATAATATGTTTATGTCACAAAGAATGTAGAATTCCATGTATTTATTTTACTGTACAATCTAGTATGTACAAACGTTTCCCTCCCTTCCACATGTAGTCTCAAAGATTATAAATTTATCTATATTTCTACGTCAGAAATATCCATAATATCCTACATATTACAGCGAATATCGGTATAATCAGAAAAGTATATTTGAAAAGTCTTGTCTCGCGCGGTATGCCCGAGACGGTACCTTGTAATAAGGGAGGTCTCAATGCCGGAGATACGCCTTCGTCAATCGGTTCCCCCATCATGGAAAATTTCGTCGCGTTCACAATTCTTACGTTAATCATTTTTCCCATGTACTTCTCTTTCATGGGAATCAATATCTGTTCGTAGAACTTATTGTGACCCACGTAATACTTCTTGTCGTTCGACACCTCCGTTACCAACACTTTCTCCACCAGTCCTATTTTCTGAACGTACGGTTCGTAAGAGTGAAAGAATTCCCACAGCCTCTTGGTTCTTTTCTTCACTTCCTGCGCGGGCACTTTCGGCATTCTGGCGGCGGGCGTGCCGGGCCGTGAAAAGAACTGATTGATGAAAAGACTCGGGAACTGGTACTTCTGGCAGAGCGTCATCGTCTCCTCAAAATCCGCTTCTGTTTCCGTCGGGAAGCCGCAGATGATATCAGTTGCGACGGTCAGACCTGGCACTTGCTCGCTCAGAACGTCTACAACATGCTCAAACTCGGCGCGCGTGTACTCTCGCTTCATATCCGACAACACCTGGTCGCTGCCCGACTGCACTGGAATATGCAAGAAACTGTAGACCCTGGGATGTCGCAGGATCTTGGCCATCTCGTTCAAGTGCTCTAGAATGTACGGAGGATTGGTCATGCCAACGCGCATCATGCAACCCTCAGGGATCACCTCTACCAGTTGCCACAACAACTTCGGCAAGTTGGTACCAATGTCTATGCCGTAAGCGCCTGTGTCTTCCGATGTGAGCCATAACTCGCACACGCCTTCCTCGAAAGCCTGCTTGGCACGCTCCACTATCTCATGTGGAAGATAACTGCCCAGTTCTCCCCGTGCGTGTTTTGTTTTACAGTAAGTACACTGATTAAGACAGCCAGTGTTGATGGCTATAATTTCGATAAGCGGATTCCGCCGCACTTTTGGAAGACTCAGCATAGCACCACCTAACTTCTTGCCAAACATCTTCTTCTGGTGCAAAAATCTGACTGTGTGTCCTTTCAGGGTTTCCTCCACAACTTCGACCACTCGGTCTATTTGTTGCACTCCAATTATGCTCAGTCCTTGAAGGAAGGAAGATCTTGGAGCTCCTTGTGGCACACATCTACAAAAAATACAAATGGAATGTCTGTTTAAAATAGTAATGACTAAAATATTCCGAGATATTAAATGTATTTGACTTGGTAAATACATTTCAATTTTTATATATCTTTCCAGTATTCGCATACAATATCATTTACTTATAAATACCCTGCAACCACAATGTGTTTGCCCATCTTCTTTCCATGCTCAATCTCATTTCTGAACTGACTTTCCGCAGGACTTTTAACAGTGCACGAATTCAACAACCAAAGATCAGCTTTGTGTTTGTCATCAGACAGATTGTAACCGTATGCCGCCAACAATCCGCCCATGTACTCCGTGTCCGAGGTGTTGTGTGTGCAACCCCACGTCTTCACGTAGATCGTCTGCGTGCCGGGTATTATGCTCGACAGAACGGTCGGTTGCGGCGCCTCATATAGTTCTTGTTTTCGTTTCGGTCGTACCGTGATACGCTTCCTAGAACTGTATCGCTCCTTCGGCGTTAAGTCCTGCGAGGCGATCAGATCCTCAATGTCCTCGATAATATCGTTACACGGAGCAGGCATATTTATTCAACAAAACCAATCTTGCAATTTGTTTAGTTTGTCGTTACGTCTTGTCAGCGTATTTGAAAATTAAACACGTAACGAATTGTAATAAACTGCTAAATCCAGCTAAAAAAACTGTCGTGGATTTTCAATACAGATAAACTAAAGCCTTCGCGCGGTAATATATTGTTTAGAGATTTGCTATATCGTATCAAACGTGACTTTTGCAGGTTAGAATACGTCGGAAGGTACAGCGGTACAGGCGAATCGCTGCCGGAGCAATCAATGACGTCACTTCGGTAAATCAAACAATATGATTGGTCAATGATCTGCCAACTTGACGACGTCATGATTCGTGTATTACATGGAAACGGGCAACAAACAAAGAGCAACACTTCTGATTAGTCAACCCCCCACCATATCTTATCCTCCCTTCTGACACTAGCGTCAGCTGGATTTCACGGAGTACTTTTAAATCTTAAGTTACTCATCTGGATTTGTTATGCCTTTATGTTTACCCTTTGGACTTTGTTTACATCACGTCTGAAGAACTTTTACGAGTCTATATTATCAATTTTTTTATTAATATCGATTAAAAGTGATTGAACAAGATAGAGCGAGCAATCTTTCATGCTCATTTTGCTTTCGCGTTGAATAAGATTCTTTAGATATATTTTTTTCGCAGAAATAACAAAAATGGCACGGGTACTTGTTGGTGTAAAACGAGTAATCGATTATGCAGTAAAGGTAAGAAAAATAATATATAAAATGTTAAGAATATATTTTATAAACTTTTTTACGTACATTCTTACAGATTCGTGTCAAGCCAGATAAGTCTGGAGTAGTTACAGATGGAGTCAAACATTCAATGAACCCTTTTGATGAAATAGCCATAGAAGAGGCCGTGAGAATGAAGGAAAAGAAAATAGCCCAGGAGGTGATAGCAGTCAGTTGCGGACCGTCGCAATCTCAGGATGTTCTTAGAACTGCACTAGCCATGGGTGCAGATCGTGCAATACATGTGGAGGTCTCTAATCCTGAGTATCAGACGTTGCAGCCTGTACATGTCTCAAAAATATTGGCTAAGTTAGCGCAGGAGGAGAAAGTAGATTTAATAATATTAGGTAAACGTTTATTCTTATATTATTATATAGATACTGGATGTTTAACAGTAGATAATTTCTGATACAATTTGTTGATTTTGACATACTTGGGTATTTGACATTGATTGTGTTAAACCTTATTTTTTCTCAAATTTTTCGTATTATGTACTTCAGGAAAACAAGCAATTGACGATGACAATAATCACACAGCACAAATGACTGCCGGAGTCTTGGATTGGCCAGCTGGAACATTTTGTAGCAAAGTAACATATGGCAAAATCATCATTTCACTACATTGCGCATATTATTCGTTTCATTGTTGTTTTTGTAATGTTTCAGATTGAAAAAAACAACGATGAATTGACTGTTACACGTGAAATTGACGGGGGGTTGGAGGTCATCAAAATGAAGACTCCCGCGGTTCTGAGCGCTGATCTCCGTCTGAATGAGCCGCGCTACGCGACTCTGCCGAATATAATGAAGGCGAAGAAGAAACCTATGAAGAAGATCAGTCCGAAGGATCTCGGTGTGGACTTAACGCCAAGAATTAAAATAGTCTCGGTGGAAGATCCACCCGTGAGAGAGGCAGGTGCCATTCTGCCAGATGTGGACACTTTAATTGCCAAGTTGAAGGAAAGTGGTCACGTTCCTTCAGCTTAACGATTAAGGTTCCTGAATACTTCAGCGCGAAGCTCATGTGTTCACAATGGCGACATAAATTGTACAATAGATTTTCACATTAAGACCTGTATGTCGTTGTGAATTGAAGAGATCAATATGTCTTGGTGAGGTTTCTCTTTCCATCAAAACCTAATCGTGCCAAACAATCGCCGTAGTGCGAAAACCTACTGTATTCTTGTACATTGCACCCAAATTATTCAAAAAACAGTAAACAAAGAGTTAAAAAAAAAGATTTTTTCCTTATGTGCAATAATCTTAATACCTTGACTCTCATAAGTATTTAAACACGTTTGATGAAAGATGTTACATATTTTGTCTTATTTCGACGATCAGTAATTAGATATAACTACAATAGAGCGGTCGCTGGCAGCTAAAGAGCAACGGTATACGAAAAGGAAAACTTTCTTTGTAACTTCTACGTTCCGATAGTTCGCGAATCAGTTAGATGCAATGTACAAAATAATAAACAATTATATAATATAGATAAAAATTTGTACCTTGCATATTTGTACCTTGCAAAGAGACAAGTGTTGTTAGATAATATTACATTTAATAAATGCTGCATCTATATTCTTTATACACGTATACATACATACATATATGCAAAATATATTTCTTTATGCTTGTTCGCACACCAGTTGAAAAGTTTTATTTCGATAAAAGCGGGACATGCTTGTTTATAAATAATAACTCTGAGAATATAATATATCAAACGGTATTTTACATCGGAAGATATTATGCATATACAAATTTTATTTTTTGCAAAAAGATAACACACATATCTCCCTCTCGATATAACGATTTATAAATTATATATGTTTTACTCTAAGCACATTTAATTGACATACGTCTAGAAGACTATAGATTCATATCAAGAAATGACGGTAAAGCTCTCTTACGTACGTGTCGTAGTAAATTCTATATATCGAATATTTTTCTATTAAAATGTAGATAAAATTGTGAACAATGCGCATCTTTTTTTTTTAATTCTCTGGCGCTTCTGCTGTAACTTTACACGTCTCTAAAGTAAATACAACGGACAATATATAAACATTGATTAGAAAATAATGCGCTATCCGCGTGTACGCGCGTACATTACTTTAGAATATATTAAATACTACATTTTTAAAAACTTTTACGTAATACATGTATATATATTATGTAAATGATATATTATATATCTTACATAAACAATATACATAATATATCTATTACATAATATATACGTATATATATATATATTTAAGCTCGGCAAGAAAACATGTCCAATCAAGACTAGTACGTTTGTGTGTTCCATACATTAAAATATAACACGTACATATACACATTTTTAACGTATTACGCACACTAATCGTTCCGTGACAGAAAGAAAATTCTTCTACGCACCAGTTTTTTGCTGTAGCTGGAAAAGAATAGCGCAAATAAGAGGAGAACTTTCTTCCTCTCTCGCGGAACGATACAATATAGGTCAATTCACATACATTGTATATGTACGCACACGCGAACTTGATATAGCAGAAAATACCAACAATAACGTTTTGGCTAGTATATTTGTGTGTTCTCTCTGTGTGTGCGTGCATATATGCACATTTATATATTTATAGAATTAAGAAATAATTAATTCCATTACCCGTATCGGTTGTGTTCTCTGAGAGAATATCATTTAACAATCGAGCGATTGATCAACATTTATCGTATATTTTTTTTTTAATGTTAAGACTTCTGGATACGTTTATAGCCGTGTGTATAGTAAATTACGACGTCAGAAGCTAAAAATCACGCAATATCCAGGAGCCTTAAAGATATATCACTTGAAAAGATTGATTTTTCGTTGAATTTTGTTGGTTCAATGTCCTCATAGACATTGAATAAAGTCGCGCATAAAAATTTACGATGATATAACAGTCTTTTACATAAGTTTTGTAGAGGGAAACATACCTTCCTCAGCAAAATTATCCACGCGCAACGTGTTCACTACATCAAAACCTTCCAATCGAATCTGCAGTTGCTGGTGTGAGTGATCGGTGGGAAAGGGGGAGGATGCAACTGCCAGCCGTCGATGTCCTGACGCACGGTCAAGCACGCCAGATAAGGTACCCTTTGAACTAATCTAGTGACTTCAGCAGCCGGAGGAATCCTGCCGCCGGTCAGCTGCTTGGTGCACGCCGCCAAGGAAGCCGCGTGCGCCACTATTAATATATTTCCGACTGTACTCTCGATGATTTTCTTTATTAACTCGTGACTGCGCTCGTAATACTGCGCGGCGTTCTCTTTTAGCGGGAGTTCTTTAGCCTTTATGATCGGATTGTAATTAACGTCTATGTTGAATCCAGCTTTTATCAACTCATCGGGACTCATCCAGGCGGGTATACCGTTCGGATACCACGCCAACCACTCTATGAGGCCCGGCTCCACCTTGATTGGAATGTCGGACTTGAGTCCCTTCAAAATGTGAGCGAGCGTCTGCACGCAACGCAACGAGGGCGACGTAAAGGCAACGTCTATCCTGATATCGGACGAATTCATGGCCTCACCTACCAGATTCGCCTGCATCTCGCCCACGGTAGTCAGCGGAGTGTCATTCTGAAAATCCTGGATATTTCTCGATGGTATTTCTTTGGGCATGTTCAAGTCACGGCGTATGTAAGAGCCGTTCACCTCGAAGGAATACGGGATCCACGAGCCGAAGGTGAAGTCTACTCTTTCGCCGTGTCGACATATGAAAATCTCTCGGCACGGTGTCGCGGGTGCCTCCGATGCTGTCATCTGTTTGAAATCGATAAATTTATAAGTCGGTATAAAGAGTCTACACAAAATATAATTTTTTTGTTTTTCATAAGCGATTACCGGCTCTTCGGTGGTAACGACACCGTCGGGTACGTCGACAGAATCGCTCGGAGACAAGACCGGTGGTGGTCTCCTGACTTTTGGGATTTCCTCTTCTTCCGTGCTGTCCCATTTATTGTCGGTAATCGGAACGGTGACGTGCAACGTCCATGAGTCCGACTCGGCGGTTCTTTTGGTATGATTTAATGGCAAGTGACCGGATATGCCGGTCAGCCAGGAAATGCCCTCCGCCCAACCGTCCGTTGAGGCGCTACACGCTCCCTCCGGTAAGTAGATGTAATCTCCTACTCTTAATTCTAATTCGTCGTGTTCTCGAGGTATATGGACATGTGTCACTTTGTGCACGTGTAAGTTCTGCAGCCTCGAATCTCTGGAATACAATCGCAGTTCCCAGTTGGCAGGCGTGTTCGGTCCTAACTTCTCGATCATCGAACGAAGGGACTGAAACGAGCTGCCAGGGAACTGGTAAGCCAGAGTGAGATGCAGAGACTTCACCTGCGGTTCGGCAGTGATACCTAGAGCGGCGATTTTATTGACGTAACGCACAGCAATATTCTTCAGCCATTCTGCATTTATATCCTTGACAAAGAGGCCCATAAAATTAGGCGATACGTATGTTTCTAGCTCAATTTGTTCATGCAGTCCGTCTTGCTGAACTACGCTCTCAACAGCATTTGCTAATTCCTTGGTAAACTCATCAGGAGCCTATAAATGTTTTTATTGAGAACAAGATGACTTTAGATGCAAATTTAAAATTATTACACAAGACAAATCGCAGTACAATTAAGTGTCTTACATTAAAAAAAGAGACAAGGGTAATGTGCGGCGTAAAGTTGTGAGCGCCATTCCATCCTAAATTTTTACTTTCTGTCCAGAACAATTCCAGCTGTTCAGCCAAAGGTCCGGTGGGACAAACATACAGAACATACTGTCGCTGTGTATTCGAATCCAGAGTCGGATCTCTCACATGAGCCAGTAACCAGTCTGATGCCAACTGTACACCACGATGTCCAGTTGCGGCTAATGCCTTTTCCCTGAAGAAAGCGTTTCATCGTTAATATCAAACGTGTCGGAAATTCGAATTATTGTAAGTGATCTTCATATTTTTCCAAGCAGAAAAAACAGCATATGAAAGATTTCAAGAAAATGTTTGTTACAACATTTTTGCGATATACTTTCAACGATATAGAACAAATATCATTTATTTAAAAGAGTAATATAAATTGTTTCAATCAAATATATTGGGAACTTTGAGATGTGAACTTGGCTCGACTGCAAAAAGTAACGCAAAGTTGCTGAGTCGTTCAAGGCCACATTTGACAGCTGTTTGTTTACAGTGAACGAGCCATACGCCTCGCGCGAATGTACCGTATCGAACGACAAGTGAGCGCGGTTTTGTGTTGCGGAGTCATACGTACGCGCGATGTTTCGGAAAGCCGAGTTGGAGAAGCGTTTGCAAAGGTGTCAAATGTTGTTTCAAAATTTTCGTGGGAGTCGGATTTTTCCGCGGCGGCAACGTCGCCATGACGGTACCATTACTGCGCTCACTATCCAGGTTGGCCAATCGCCGCTATGCGAAACAGAATCGCGAACTTTGTTTTGCAAGATTTGTTTATTTTTTGAATCACACAGAAGATAACAAATTATCACACAAAGATAACGAGATAAGAAAAATAAATGTGTTATATACGCATTACATATTATATATGATTATATCATTAATTATAATTATTCCAACTTTAACATAATTCTTAGAACTTCAAATTAATTATATAAGAGATTTGATGTAAAAAAAACATGGAAAACAGAATGTAACGTGGATTTATATATTTTTGTTCTTCATTCTTTATATACGGCATTTGTTACAAACACTCTTCACGCAGCAGTATTTCGGAAGTAATAAAAAAATTATAGAGTACACACGTGTGTGTATTTATATATATATATGTATAGATCTATACAT